>JARYGA010033134.1:0-49808 GCA_030545235.1 Helianthus tuberosus | reverse complement strand
TAGTCCATTGATCTTAGATTTGAAGGGTTGAGATTGGTTGTAGGGAAAAGAAGATAATAGAAGGGCATAAAAGGAATCATATATTTATGGATTTTCTCTCTCCACATGCAAGGCACATGCCAATTCCCCCATCGATTTAAAACGTCCATAACTTTTTCATACGACATTTTTTTTCAAAAAAAATTTCACCATAATAACGAGCGTTTTTTTATCTTTAATATGAGTACCATATTATCATATAAAAATAAAATAAAAATTTTCATTTTTACTAGGTTTTTTGGCATTGTGTTAAAGGTTCAGGTCATTGTGTCTTTTAACTGGGTTTTGGTCAATAGAGTTTCTATACATTGTGTTATTATCAAAACCTATAACACAATGTTAATTTGAGTTCTATCCATTGCGTTTTTATAAAAACCTATAATACAATATATGACACAATGAAGATTTTGTTATATCTGGGTTTTCTATAAATTGTGTTATTAGTTCAGGTCATTGTGTTTAATATGTTATTCATTGTGTTTTAATATATTGTCCATTGTGTTTTAATAATTTGTTCAATTTTTTTATTATCTTGTTCATTGTGTTTTAGTTTGTTATGTATTGTGTTTTTAGTTTGTTTTTCATTGTGTCTTCATCTGCTCTCCATTGTGTCTTTTATCTGCTGTCATTAATTGTGTCTTTTATCTGTTGTCATCAATTGTGTTTTTATTTAGTCTGATTCTTATTGTGTTATATGTTATCGCCATTGTGTTATATGTTATCGCCATTGTGTTATACGTTATGGTCATTGTGTTTTAGTATGTTGTCCATTGTGTCTTTATAGTTGTCATTGATTGTGTTTTTATTCTAATTTACATTGTGTTTTACATCATGTCCATTGTGTAATATGTTATTCATTGTGTTTTAATATGTTGTCCATTGTGTTTTAATAATTTGTTCAATTTTTTTATTATCTTGTTCATTGTGTTTTAGTTTGTTATGTATTGTGTTTTTAGTTTTTTTTTTCATTGTGTCTTCATCTGCTCTCCATTGTGTCTTTTATTTGCTGTCATTAATTGTGTTTTTTATCTGTTGTCATCAATTGTGTTTTTATTTAGTCTGATTCTTATTGTGTTATACGTTATGTTCATTGTGTTTTAGTATGTTGTCCATTGTGTCTTTATCTGTTGTCATTGATTGTGTTTTTAATCTAATTTCCATTGTGTTTTACATCATGTCCATTGTGTAATATGTTATTCATTGTGTTTTAATATGTTGTCCATTGTGGTTTAATAATTTGTTCAATTTTTTATTATCATGTTCATTGTGTTTTAGTTTGTTAAGTATTGTGTTTTTAGTTTGTTTTTCATTGTGTCTTCATCTGCTCTCCATTGTGTCTTTTATTTGCTGTCATTAATTGTGTCTTTTATCTGTTGTCATCAATTGTGTTTTTATTTAGTCTGATTCTTATTGTGTTATATGTTATCGTCATTGTGTTATACGTTATGTTCATTGTGTTTTAGTATGTTGTCCATTGTGTCTTTATCTGTTGTCATTGATTGTGCTTTTAATCTAATTTACATTGTGTTTTACATCACGTCCATTGTGTAATATGCAACTGGGTTTTTGAATTTTTTTTGAAAAATATAACAATATGGTACTCATATTAAAGATAAAAAAACGCTCGATTTTATGGTATAATTTTTTTTTAAAACAAATGATGTATAAAAAAGTTACGGACGTTTAAAAGTTAAGGGGGTAATAGCATGTGACTTGCATGTGCATATTCTCTTTCCTCTTGTACACAAAATTACTATTTCCATTTAATTACTCATAGGACACTTGTCACTCTCTGGTGCCTTCTTACCCTTCTTATTTTTAAATCTTTTGTATTATAACTCAACCCAATTAACCATTGAAAAATTATGATGCTTATATTATCAAAAATTTCAAAGAAAGTATACTAAACCTCTAAGACTGGGTAAGGTTGGTATTACAGGTGGCATGGAAGAAGAAAAAAAAAAGCATTGAAGAAATAGACAAATAGTCTTTGCACGTTTTCACGGGCCGACACTATTTTATATATTAAATATTTAAATATTACAAAATAATAATAAAATATAATATACGAAGACTTTTATACAAGTTATTTTTGTTGAATAAAATACATGATATTGTAGAAGTGAAATATCAAACCTGACGGGCGCCGGCGACCTTTCTGTTCAAATCAGGTGAAGATATCAGTTGGAATAGGGAGTTGTTGTTGGAGAAATGCGGTTGCGGTTGCGGTTGGTTAGGATGATATGCCATTGCTATAGCCGGACGGTTACGGTGTAGCATTTGCTTTCGTACCAATCAAAAGAGATTGAATGGGAATAAAACAATGTGAAAGAAACTATATATATACATGCATATAAACATATATTCTTCTCTCAATTTATTAGAAACAAATTAGTATCACTAACGTACAGTTTCGGTAAAAATCATTCCCGACAAGTAGTGAAAGTTTGTAGGTAACATGGGCCCAAGTTTTATATTTACCGACGAATACAACACTAAAACCGGTTTAACTAGGAACACATGACCGAGATATGTGACTAACCTAGATACACATGATATCGTGTAACTAAACATGGGATCAATCGTGTAAGCCGGTCATAACAAGCTTGCCGGTTGTAAATGAATTGGAATAAATCTTTAAATGTGAGTTAACTAATTAGTGGGTCGTAGTGGCGAAGCTTGAGATTTCCGACCGAGTGGTCGAAAACGTATATACCTAATAAAAATATAAAACCGGGGGTCGTAAACATATATACCTAAAAAATTCTATACGAAAACTACATACTGTACACTACTGAGCGAAAAAATTGGAGGGTCGAGCGCCCCTACAAAGCTACGTCCCTGATGGGTCGTAAATGAATTTGCGTGGTTTATAACAAGTGTAATATAGTACTATAACATGTTGAACCTAAAAATAGGGTAACTAGCAAAATGGTCTCTAAGGTTTGGTCATTTTTAGCACTTTAGTCCAAAACTAAAATCTTTTAAATCTGGGTCCCTATGGTTTCAATTTTTTGTAATTTTCGTCCAAAATCTAGTCAGATTTTTCAGTTAACATGCAGCATTTTTGTCTTTTCCCCCTTTTAATGAAGGGCAAAAAGGTCCTTTAACGTTTTATTATAACAATTTAAAAAAAAATCTGACCATTTTGCCCTTCATTAAAAGGGAGAAAAAAGACAAAAATGTTGAATGTTAACTGAAAAATCTAACTAGATTTTGATTTTTGATGAAAATGACAACAAAATTGAAACCATATGGACCCAGATTTAAAAAGTAGATGTAAAAATCTGACTAAATTCGACGTTGTCATCGGAATGGATTAATTATCCCAACATCAAGCGGAAATACTCTGTCAAGAGAAAATTGTCCGCATCCCTCGTTATGAAGGCGAACCTCTTGTTATTCATGGCGAAAAGAGTGGTGCTGTCGTAGGCATCATCTCATTCTTAGAGGCACAGAAGTGTTTGCGAAAGAGCCATACCGCTATTCTAACTCTCGTCTCCGATACCCAAACGAAGGAAAAGAAGATCGAGGATATTCCTATCGTTCGCGACTTTCCAGAGGTATTTCCCGATGAATCACATGGTCTCCCACCTCACCGTCAACTCGAATTTCAAATCGAGCTAACTTCTGGAGCGACACCTATAGCTCGTGCACCTTACATATTAGCCCCAGCCGAACTGGAAGAGTTATCCACGCAATTGCAGGAGCTACTAAATAAGGGTTTTATCGGTCCAAGCTCGTCACCCTAGGGAGCCCCGTACTGTTTCTTAAGAAGAAGGACGACACTTTCCGTATGTGTATCGACTACCGTGAACTGAACAAAGTAACTGTCAAGAACCGTTATCCACTTCCACGCATCGACGATCTATTCGACCAGCTGCAAGGGTCAAGTTTCTATACCAAGATTGATCTGAGATCGGGCTATCACCAGCTGAGAGTCCGAGACGAAGACATCTCTAAAACAGCATTCAGGACTCGTTAAAGCCATTACGAGTTTCAGTTATGTCATTTGGGTTAACCAATGCACCTGCGGTTTTCATGGATCTCATGAACCTAATGTGTAAACCTTACCTTGATAAATTTGTCATCGTATTCATCGACAACATCCTGATCTGCTCGAAGAGCCAAGAGGAACACGAGCAACACCTACGTCTTATTCTGGAACTCCTACGAAACGAACAACTCTATGCCAAGTTCTCGAAATGCGACCTTTGGCTTCGTGAAGTTCATTTCCTTGGACATGTGGTCAATGAAGCTGGGATTCATGTTGATCCAGCTAAGATCGACTTCATAAAGAACAGGCCTGCACCTAGAATTCCGACCGAAATCCGTCAATTCTTGGGTCTGGCAGGTTACTATCATAGATTCATCGAGGGTTTCTCGAAGATCGCTCAACCCCTTACGACTCTAACCCAGAAGGGTATCATCTACAAGTGGGGTGATGCTCAGGAGTCGGCATTTCAGCAGCTGAATGAGAAACTTTGTGGTGCACCTATCTTATCGTTACCTGAAGGCACCGACGATTTCATTGTTTACTACGACGCGTCTATCCAAGGACTCGGTTGCGTGCTGATGCAACGCGAGAAAGTCATTGCTTACGCGTCATTCGAACTCAAAGTTCACGAAAAAAACTACACCACCCACGACTTAGAACTAGGAGCTGTAGTTTTCGCACTCAAGATATGGAGACATTACCTGTATGACACCAAATGCACGATTTACACCGATCACAAGAGTCTCCAGCACATAATTGATCAAAAGGAATTGAACATGCGACAATGCCGGTGGTTCGAACTCCTAAACGATTACGAGTGCGCAATCAAATACCATCCGGGAAAGGCAAACGTTGTAGCCAATGCCCCCAGCCGAAAGGAGACCAAACCTAAGCGTGTCCATGTGCTTCAGCTTACCATTCATTCGAAACGGCCAAGTAGAAGAACTAAAGGAGGAGAATCTTCAAGCCGAGTCCATGCGAGGCATGGAAAAATAACTCGAACTCAAGGACGGCGGAATCCACTACTTCATGGAACGTATATGGGTTCCATTCTACGAGAACTTGTGTTATGTTTTGAGTCATGACTTGATTCCGTGCAAACCTCCAACTGGAATTTCGTCAATCGGATAACTGAGGATTTTAAATAAATTTTTCCGTGAGCTGCAGTCAGAAAGTGACGAATCTGATTGCAGCTTAGTAAATGATTTTTTATAAATTTTTGATTAAGAGTTACACTCTAAAAATTTAACACAAGACCAACCCCTCTGAGGGGCACATCACATAAAAAGACCGTAATTGTTTCAATCTCGTAAGGGCGGTAAACGGACACCCCAAAACAGCCTATTTTCAGTGAAATGAATTGTGCATTCTTGTAAATTTATAAAGTGTCGAATCTGCTATTCTTGGTACTCGTACATGCTAAATGATTGTATAAATGGTGTATTGCGCGTCGTAGTGTATGTTATGAACATGTGCCTAAAAACTACTCGGTAACATAGTTGTGACAACTTGCTTGCATGTTAATTGTTAGATGCGCATAAGATTTGCGTGAATTACATAAACGACCCTTAATGTTCTTGGTAACCATAATAGGACGTGGTTGACCATACTAGCTCGCATAACTTAATTTGTCGAGCTAATCTAAGGTGAGTTCACACTATCACTAAAAGCATGTATTCTCGGTGGATTGGGAACCTAATATTCCGAGGGTACGGAATAATATTAATTGATAATCATAAATCATGTCTTTAGCGGACTAAACGAAACTCTATCATAAAGTCCCCATACGATAATACCGAGTAATCATCGGGCTGTGCGAGCGGGATATTAGTTGATAGCGCTATTAGGTTTGACAAACCTCACACCAGGCCTTAGAGGACGGGCGTGAACTTTTATGCCTTGGCACTGATCAATGATGATAGACATTGATCTGGGGCAAAACAACTCTACTGTCACAGCATCGATACCACACAGTTTAGTAGCTTAACGATGGGGTAGCTCCCCATGACATGTTTTATAAACAGGTAATTTAATAACTTATGTTTTTGGGATAAAACGTATAAAACATTTTAAAACCGTGAACTCGTCAACTTTATATTGACATACTACTGCATGCTCTGCAGGTCCTTAGATGCTGCGCTGGAGTTTGCATGGAGGAGTGTAGTGGTTATCTAGAACCATTGTTGAGTTCTTATTTAAATAAATTGTTTTTAAACTATTGTTAAGACCTTAGACCTTATGCTTCCGCTAGCAACTTAAACTATGTTTTAAACTTTGAATGTTTTGTCACTAATCATATTAGTGATTATGGATTTACCTTATTTATCTTATTTTAAAGTATTCAATATGATTGGTGGCATGATTCTGGTCAGTTGCACGCCTCGCAGTAATACTCCGCAAGTGGAAATTGAGGGTGTGACAAGTATAATATGGGATTTCAATTTAAGTTTACGTGATTTCATCCTAAATAATACGTAGTTGATTATGTTTAAATCATATTTAATCATTTACTTGGCATAAATTATTAGTATATGAACTTAGGGGGGCTCGGGGCACTTGTCAAATGGGCATCGAATAGCTCCTACCCGATCGGCAATAACTGTCACACCCCAATCGATGGCGGAAACATCAGAGTGAGACGAAATAGATTGCTCATTGCACACAAAGGCTAAAATGACAATAGTATTGAGATAAACTGTTTTTATTTCATTTCATAACAACTGCCAAATTACAACATAAGGAATTCATATACAATAACTTTCAGATACAACAAAACAAATACAACATAGCATAATACAAAATTTGAAACAATAGTTTAAAATCTATGATTTCTAGGTGTGTATCTAAGGCCTCGTTACTACACCCTTTTTAACATCAACATCATCCTGCAATATGTTAGAAAGTATAGATCAACACACAAGGCATTGGCGACTATACAAGTTTTTTTATACATAGCATAAGTAAATAAGGATAAACGAATCCATATGGCAAACTAGTTATCCAAGATAAACAATAAACTGGCATGTGAACGACAAGTCAACCCAAAGTTTAACGTAAGAAAAGACTTAACATGACCCAACGTTCACAGGCGGTGCGTTACTCCTATATCGCTATACATGTTAAGGGTAGGCTCGTACGGAGTTAATGACAAGTTCAACACAAAACGTACAAACCCAGATCAAAGTATCAAGTATAACGTATGCATGCATGTATTGGATCGTTCGTGCATTTTGTATAAAAGTCTAGGTGTAAGTTTATAAGATAACATATTGCACCCTAAGTGTAAAAATGAAAAAAAGGGTGTTCGAGTATACTCACAGCTTTGCTAATTCTTCGTTAGAATTCATATGAGCGTAGTTTTGGCAGGAGTAGGTGGATATAGTACAGGGACACCGAGGTTATTCTACCCCGCGAGCAAAGGAATAGTGGAATTAATACAGGAACACCGAGGTCACCCTACAGTGCAAACGAAGGTGTGAGTCGGAGTTGGAGAATTAAGTTCCAGAAATTGAAGTACTTAGTATGTTATGAAAATAATAAGTAAAAATACACAGAAAGTGTATTCTGTTCGTGCACTTGTCTGACACTGATCTTTCTGTGGTTTTACGGGTCCAAGCTTGCCCGACAGAATCAATTACATGGAACCCGAAATCAGAATAACGGAAATGGAAATACGAACAGTTCGTACAAATGGGGCTGTTGACAGACAGAATCTCGTTTTGAACATTTTAACTATTAATCAGTTAAGTCCGTGGTTTCTGTTAAGTTACGCAGTTATTAATAGTAGTATATTATTAGTCCTGAATGTTCAGAAGTCTCATAGAAGTCATGCATGGAGGTTTCAACCTCGTTATTGATCACCAAAGCACAAATCAGTTAACTGACCGGTTGGGATTGATTACAGAAAGGAAATAACAGAATGTAAAGTTAACCAAGCAACCGAACAATGTACAACCCAGGTGTGCCAACACGGCATGGAAAGGTAATCCTAAGTGTCGGAGGCTGGACGGGGTTCACTTGTTCTAGGTCTAGGAAGTTGTTTGGGTGTTCGTTTACGAGTTTAAGTGAGGTGATGGTTCTAGATTCGTAACCAAGGTTCCCATAGAACACACACTGATGTTCCAGAATTAACTATATGGAAAATAGCAATCTGGACAACACTTGAAAATCGTTGGAACTAGATGAACAGTTGCATTCGTACGAACGGGGATGTCACATTCGTACGAAAGGGATGTCCCTTTCGGACGAATGCACCTGCCATTCAGACGGATGTGGCTGTTTCTTAGGTAAATCAGTTCGATTTTGTTTGAACTAATCACCTACTCAACTGGAATTGGTTACATCTTGAATCCACAACCATTTTGCTCAACTTGTGAGCTCGACGAACCTCTGGTCCAGTTAAGTTCGTATTCAAAAATTTTGTAAAAAGGTTTTTGAAAAGATCTAACTTCATTTTCAGCTTGGTCCTCAATAGTTTGAGTGTTTGTATAAGATTTCCCAAGCGAACCTGAGAAACCAAGCGAAAGATAATGAGTGATCTATGTAAAACTTGTAAAAAAATCAGAAGAAAGTAGAAGAATTAGATGAACAGAAGTTTCGAGCTCAATACTCACTTAGGAGTGACTGATATAGCTCCAAATGGTTCTGCTCAAAGTTGGTTCGAAAGAGAAATTCGAGTGTTAAAGGTTTGGAAATGAAGAAATGGCCTTGTATTTATAGGGTGGAATGGCAGTTTGGTGCGGATGGCCTTTAAGGGAGAATGGGCTATTTCGGGTGAACTGGGTCGGCCCATTCGCACGAACTTGCCAGGCCCAAAAGCCCAATGTTCTATTTTTGTTTAATTTGATGATTTTAAGCGTTTTAAGCGAATAGGTGCAATGTATAAGTGTTGTGCATAAATAAAAGAATGTATAAATGTATTTTGCATGTATGATAAGTATGAATACGAATGAATTTGTATGTAAGTATGTATGTAACAAGAATAGTCGACAAGTATTTATGAATAAAGTATAACACAAGTATATAAAAGATAGGATTTTCATTATGATTCAAGTCTCGGATTACAACGTATGAAATAAAATACGAATACAAGGATTACAAGTTTCCATAAATGGAAAGTACCATGAACTTATTTTATAAGAAAAGTTACAAAACGCGAGGCGTTATAACAACTGTGTCGGTCGTTTAGACGGGGGACTTCGGGTATGGTTCACGGGTTTCACTAGCCGAGTATGTTTAATGATTTTGAATGAGTAGCGGTCATTTGACCTTTTGAACTAATAAAAAATTCAATTAAATATAAACAATTTAAACCATTTTACCGTCAATATTTCAACCAATTCACCATCTCTACTATTTCACCACTTTTTTACAACCATTTCACTATCATCTTTTTTAATCAATTTCACCACATTTAATCATCATGGGGTGGTTGTCTGTTTCCAATTGAACTAGCGGGACCTTCATACCGTTGATGATCAACCCGTCATCATGTAAACCATCCATCTTCAAACCAACCGCCTTCAAACCTTCAACGATCAACCCCTCGCCGTGTAAACCCTTCATCTTCAAACCCTCCACCTTCAAACCTATCGCCTCCAGTTTTTGAAGTCTACCGTCCACAGCATCCTAATGATTCGAATGTGGAAGAGTTGAACTGGGTATATAATTATACCTTTAGTCAACTACAATTAGCAGGAATAAGAATTGAGGGGCATCATCCTCTAGTGCCAAACACTCCTACACTAACAAACCCAATGCGACACAAGAAGAGATTGGGTCGAGGATGAAACTGAAGCCAAGGTGGAATACATACCAAGGACGTATGAGGAAATGGTTTATCCATTATCCAAAAGCTCCGATTATCGATACAAGAGGTTGGACGTTTGTGATAGTGATAGTGACTGCTCGTCCGCCCGATTCCTTTTTTGGTTATTAATTTATGTAGTTGTGTATTTACATGTTTTAATTTTTATTTGTGTAATTGTGTGTTTTAATGTTTAATTATTTTTAATTTTAGGAATGTATTAATTTATTGTGTGTTTAAATGTTTAATTTATTATTTATGTTTTAATTTTTATCATGTACTAATTTTAATTATAATTTTAATTGTGTGTTTAAAAACTTAATTTATTTATATATAAAAACAAAAAAAGAAAATAAGGTTTTAGGGTAGTGGTGCCACCAACTTGAGTGTTTTAGGGTAGTGGATGAGGAAAGTGATGTGATACTAGACTGGAGGGTGTCTTAATACCTTAGAATAGTGGTGTCAACCTTTGTAGAATCGTATGTTATTAGCAATGGTGTGCATAAGTAATGTGTTATGTGTTATGCACATAGACCAATAGTGTGCACGCACTAAATAAACACGGGAAGATTGGTTTCCATAAACCAATAGCGTGCACATACTAAATAAACACGCGGGGATTGGTTTCCACTTTGTAGAAAGAGGGGAGTTTCAAGTTCAGCCCATCTCAATGACCAACTTGATGATGTTCCATCAAGCCCAAAATTGTATTATTATGGTCAAAGTCAAACATTCATGTTGTACCAAAATGTAATTTATCGTACGAGTTAAGTGAAACTTGTCTTCGTTTTCCACTATAAATGAGATAATTCGGCCCAAAAGTAATTCCACGAAAATGATCCAAAGTTGCGGCAAGTACACATACCAAATACTTTTATATATTCTTTCTTGCATCTTCTTTAGAAAAGATTCATTTAAATCTTACAAAAATATTGGCATCTCACGCTTATTAAAGCTTGATTTAAACTTACGATTAGGGCTGTAAACGAACCGAACGAACACGAACAAGGCCTTGTTCGTGTTCGTTCGTTAAGGAAATAAATGTGTTCACGAACGGTTCATGAACACTTATCGAACGAGATTTTGTGTTCGTGTTCGTTCATTAAGGAAATGAGCGTGTTCGCGAACGGTTCACGAACACAAACGAACACAAATAATTTTGGCGAACGCGACGAAGAATAAAGATAGATGGCCCAGAGAGTAGCACTCGAACTTGAATCCCTTATTGTGGAAAGGGGGTCGATCGTATTCGCCGATGTAAATAATGAGAAATGAAAGAGAAATAGTGCATAAACAAGGTGAAAGAGAGTTTCCTAGTTTAATTGTTAGGGTAATAATATAAATAAAAGTTTAATAATATAAAAAGCACACATAAAATATATGTAAGTACAAAGATCTTCAATTAAAGCAAAAAAATACGAACATAAAAGAACGCAAATCAACGAATGTTCATGAACACGTTCACGAACACCTTACCGAACGTTCACGAACACAATCGAACGAACGGGACCTATGTTCGTGTTCGTTCATTTAACTAATCGAACGGAAATTTTTGTTCATGTTCGTTCGTTTATTAAACGAACGAACATAAACGAACTTCCCGCCGAACGGTTCACGAACTGTTCGCTGAACGTTCGGTTCGTTTACAGCCCTACTTACGATGGAACATAGCCTAAGGGGTCACTTAGTTGTCATTGGCATCAAGTATGTTAGGTTAAATGGATGAATTGATGGATATAAGTAAGCTTACTGAACAATGTATTCTAGCTTCGGGCCCGTTCTAAAAGGTTTTTGACCAGTGGGACCCTTTCAGAGTGTCTTAACGTTTAAGGTAGAGGTGGAGATTAGAGAAATCGGGTGTTTTTCAAACCTCTATTTGAGTTGTAAACCGAATCGATTTGGTCAACTTTGGTGAAAACTGGTTTGAGGAGAAACCAATTTGGGTCATAAATCAGTTTGGATGAAAAAAGTATTCAAACCCTGTTCAAATCGGTTTGGGTCGGGTTGAAACCATTTTGGGTCCTAGTATTCAAAATAGGTATTTAAGAAAATATATTTTTTGGTTCACATTGAAACCAGTTTGGCTCAAACCAGTTCGGATTGAAACCGGTTTTGGTGACCAGAGTGGGAATTGGTATACAAACTGGCGGTTTGGGTCGGGTTGAAACCGAGTTGGCTCAAATCGGTTTGGTAGTGCACATTGGGTCGGGTTAATTTCCAAACCGGTTTTTTTGTCCATCTCTTGTTTAAGGTGACTACATACCAGGAAGTGCATACTCTTCTCAACACCATATCGAGTGGGAGTTGGAGCCCAGATGAATTTAAGGCATGATGAAACTTTTTTTTTGAACGGCAACCACATTTTATATATAAATATAAAGAGCCAGCATGATGAAACTAGATGTGTGGGGATAAAAGTTTGGTCCTTATTGGACAATTTCATCGCAATACGCCATTTTCAGTGTTTATTTTTATAATGTATTATTGGACACTTATTAAGACGTAGTTGATTCTTCATATAGTTATTTGAGTTAATATTATTATTAGTAATCTCTCAATTTATTTGAAGAGTAATCGATTAGTTAAACAAGGAAAAAATTAATATGCCAAAAAAATAAAAATAAAATCTCAAAACCCAGAAGAGTAATCGATTAATTGAACAAGGATAAAATTAGAGTTAAATGCTTGGTTGGTCCCTGTGGTTTGCAAAAATTGCAGACTTGGTCCCAAAGGTTTACTAATTACACGCGTGGTCCCTGTGGTTTTCAAAAATGCACTCGGTTGGTCCCTAGCCCTAACATCAGTTAAATTTCTCAGTTAAGTCCATGTTAAATGACCAAAATACCCTTGCCTAACTATAAAAGGGTAGTGAACCCTGTCTCATTCATCAGACCTCTGCTTCTCCGGTGATCAGAGTCGGTCCGGCGATCTCCGGCAACAGGTCAAGGGAGTCCGATTTCCGGCGATCTCCGGCAACAGGTTCCTCCGGCGAACCCCCATAACCACCGTCCTCCTCTTTCTCTCACACATCCACAGCCAAACACCCCATTTCCCCTCTCTTCTCCGGTGATCAGAGTCGGTCCCGGCAGTTCAGAGCTGAGAGAGAGAATCAGAGACGAGGCAAGAGAAGGGGCGACGCCATTCGCGGCGGCGGCGGCTTGGTTCCGGCTGTTCAGGTCTCGAGTTGGGCTCCGGTTTGGGTCTCCCAACACAGTCGGAATTGTAGGTCTCCGATCCTGAAGAGGCGGCGGCGGTGGTTATCGTCGTTGATCTCCGATTAAACACACCCCCTCTCTCGTTCTCCTGGTCCGACGACCAAAGCAGAACTGGTCGTTCTCTGACCGTTTTTCCGGCCATTCATTACGGCGGCGCTGGGGTTCTTCAGCGAAGATGATGATGATGACTGAGATTATGGTTTCTGAGGAGGAATATCGACTAAAATGATGATGATGATGACCGGTGATTCATTACGGCGGCGCTGGGGTTCTTCAACATTTTTTTTTCACACCGACAAGAACTCCGGTGAGTGTGCTTTCTTTTTTTTCCGTTTTGGGTTAACGCGATTATTGTACACAGTGGCTAAGCTTTTATTTTTTGGGAATCTTGAGAATAAAGAACTAGAGAGAGAGAGAGCTGAGAAAGAGAGAAAGAGAGTTAGAGAGAGGTGAGAGATTGATCTGTTTATGTATTTGTTGTATTTGTTAATAAGCAAGGGTATTTTGGTCATTTAACATGGACTTAACTGAGAAATTTAACTGATGTTAGGGCTAGGGACCAACCGAGTGCATTTTTGAAAACCACAGGGACCACGCGTGTAATTAGTAAACCTTTGGGACCAAGTCTGCAATTTTTGCAAACCACAGGGACCAACCAAGCATTTAACTCATAAAATTAATATGGCAAAAAAATAAAAATAAAAACTCAAAACCCATTTGAGTAAATTATTTATGATAACTTGTGAAAATTATAATTATTTATTTATTTGATTCTGAGATGTATTCTAGTGTTTTTTTTTTTTCTTTGTTCTTTGGCCACAAAAATAGGCTTTTGTTCCTAGGACCACACTTGCACTTATGATAGCTCACATCCTTGGACCACAATACCACTTGACAACTTTCTACATTTCCCATCAAAAGAAAACAAATTATTGGGATCCACCAAACAAAGAGTGAACAAGGCTCATTAGTCATGACTAACTAAAAATCCCAATTAGTGAGTGAATCATGGTACAAAAGACCCCACACAAGGTGTGGGTTGGGGGATAGGATGTGGTGAGGTAGAGGTATGAACCATTGTATTTGATGAGGTGGTGTTGTCTTTTATTAATGAGAGATCATGTCATTGCTTGGTTACTTGAATGACTTTGATGTGCAATCATACAAGACAAACATGATTGTAATACATTTTTCTTGATTCCGTGCTTCTTATACTTGTACAATCATATGTGCATACAATACATGTATAGTTGTGTGTTTACTTTGGACAAAAGTGGGTCTTGTCCAGTGAAATGTGACAAAACATCTGCCTAAATTTGGGGAATGAAAAAAGATGAGGGAATATACATTGTATCCTTTGCCATTCTTATTTAGAGTCAGTAAAAATGGGATTGCTTATGGACATGAACACAAAAAAAGGGAATTAGGAGATCAAAAATTGAACTTCTGAGAGCTGGTCTGTTTCGGTTTGGGCTAGTTATAAGTGGTCGTTTAGCTGTTTGAAACGTAAACCCTGTTCGGCCTAAGAGCATGGTTGCAAAAGTCGCTAGGCGCTCCCTAGTCGGATTCGGGAGTACTCGGGAAGTATTCAGCTTAGGCGGAGATTACTCGGGGAGTAATTGGCCTGGGAGACCAGTACTCGTGCCTCGGTAGCCTACCTTGGAGCGAGTACTCGGAGAGTACTCGGAGCCTAGTCGGGACTTTTACAACCATGCCTAAGAGATTTATAGCCTATCAATTTTAGTAATAGATCGTGTCTTGCCTAACAGACTGTAAGACTAGACAACGTTCGGTCTAATATGTGCAATAAAACTTGTCTAGAAACGCACTAGACTAAGAACAGGCTCTAAAGAAAATAAAGACCAAGGACAGGACCATAGAAGGTTGGTTGAGTCAAGTTTAAGTCCAGTTCTAGTTTGAGTCGCGACCTAACCCCAATTCTTTTGTAACTTTGTTGGTTTAGGAGAGGAATTGACAAGTTTGAGATAAGACTGTAACCAAGACTTAAAGAGTCCAAGATTCATATTTATTTTTAATATATGTATGAAGAACATAAAAGAAACTGAAATGCACACAAAAGAAAAAGATATAAATTTTGTTTTAGCTTGTCATTAAACCAAAAAAAAATAAAGCAAACAGGTCTCGTCTCTACAAGAAGAAATTTATTAGGGTGTCCAGAGTGGGCGGTAAAGGGGTGCGGCAAACTCGGTTTGCCGAGCGGGAACACCGCCGCCGACCCCTTTACCGATCGGCAAAGTTTAAACATCGGTGAAGGTTCACCGAAGCGGGGAAGTTGGTTTGTTCGAGGTTTGTTCATTCTCAACGGCTATAAAGCCGTTTATTATAAAAAAAAAAGTTTTATGGTGGTCGTGGAGAAGATGACCGGAGAGGAGGATGACGATGAATGGTGGTCGACGTGGTGGTTTTGAGATGGTCGTGGAGAAGATGACCGGAGAGGAGGATCACGATGAATGTGCGGTGATGAGGAACGGTGAATGGTGGTCGACATGGTGGTTTGGAGATGGTGATCGATGTACGGTGGTGATTATAGAGAAAGACGGAGGTGATCGGTTTCGAGTGAGGGTGGTTGGGATGATGATCGGTAAGGCGGAGGTGGATCACGGTGGTGGTTATGATGATGAAGGAGGTGATGACCGTGATGGCAGTTGAACGGAGAAGACCGCGGTGGTTGGCGACGATGAAAGTTATCAGAGATGATGGAGATGGCAGTTGCAGGTTGTTGGAGGTGGTGATCGGTGGTGGCGGAGGTGGATCACGGTGGTGGTTAAGTTAAAAAAATAAAAAATAAAAATAAAAGTTTACCACTTCAGCAAGTGTTTAAACCATTGCCAACACTTTTCAGCAAAGTTTAAACACTTTTGCCTGATTGACATGGCGCGCTCTGATTGGTCGGTTTTTTAGTTTACCACTCCAAAGTGTTTAACCACTCCTTACACCCTTAGAGGATAAGACTCCTAAGATGACCATCAGCAAATGCGTTTTAACTTTCTTTAATACAAACATTGTCAAATAAAATGAAAGATGAAATTTTCTTATTTTTACATCGAAGACGCTTATATCACAGTCAACAACGATTATGTTTACATCGAATCCCAACCCTTGTGTCGCTTAGGAAAAGAAATGTGAAAGCTCAAGATTAAACTCTTTTCAAGTTAAAGAACTCAAGCTAACCTGGTTTTCACATAATACTAAATACATACATGTAGTTGACCAAACCAAATCATATTTGATATATACTCTGTCTAAAAAAATAAAATTAGAAAATATTATTAAAAAACCTCTCAAAACGAATGGAGTACCCATGGTCGTTAAGTGTGGTCAGTATGTGTAATCTCTTAAGACCCAACATTTTGAACCTTGTAAATTTAACCTATCAGGCATAAGTGCATAACTAAACAATTAAAATAATAATCTTACATGAAATCCAAATTGAAGAATTTTGATGTGAATGGGCTGATTTAACCACCTAGACTTTATCCATCAACACCGAGCAACATACTGAACCAAAACTTGCAAAAATACCAACAATAGTAATTAGCACTCTTTTTAGGCCCACAAATAGGGTATAAAATATCATACCAGACTATGAATGTAACTCTTAACAGTATCAGTAACAGTAAAAAGTCCTCACATACACACAGGGTTTTGATCGATACGATTACGAGTGATTAAAAAAAAAGTTCAAAATGTTACAACACATTACAAACAAATGCACATACTCAGGTGAGATACACGCATGCATATATGGATGCATACGTGTTTTTATATATAAATATATGTGGGAGAGATGTCGACCCTTTGTATGCAACATGAAAACTTAGAGAGTACCATTTACGCGAACATGATAAGGCGGCCCTCGACAAAAGATTGGCTCATCAGGTGAAGAAGACGGTGCACGAGCCCTCAGAATTTCGTTAGGATCATCTATAACTGCAGCAGCCAATAATGTGTACTCACCCGGGACTAAGAAATACAAACAAAATGAATGTTTAATCTCTTCAAGAGGAGGAACATCCACCTTCATGCCACTTAAAGCACCTAACACAATTCCAAAAAAGAAAAAAATAAGTCGTTTTTAACCAAGCTAATAACAGCGGTGTTCAAGGTCCCTTTTTTTACAGTTTTTAGGTCAACCTGTTGGTAAGGTTTTGACCTTTGTAAACCAAAACAAAACCGTTGAAAATTTAAACCAAACTAAAACGTTATTTCGTTACTAAGGGGTTTGGTTTCACGGTTTGGGCTTATTAGGTTTATAATAATATAAAATTAACATAAAAGTCTATCAAAATAAAGAAGCGATATTGTTCCAACTTAGAAGATCGATTCTATGTACTATATTGTTAAGCAAAGCCCAATCATGTGTATTACAAATCTTTAAATAGTTAAAACCACAAGTAAAATATAAAAAAGTTAAATAGCCCAAAATCAGACGGTCATATTTGGTGTTTCAGACCCATTTTGAAAATAAACCATAAACCAAATAGTATGTACAGTTTGGAAATTGCTTAAACCGACCAACCAAAAACATTCTAAAAAACCGGCCGCAAAACCAAATCGATACTGATTTCACGGTTTCACACCGAACCATAAACACCTTGTAGTTAATAATCTTACCAGACCATAGTACAGCAGAATTGGTGCCTTCAATGCAGTTTTCACCGGCTACGTCTCTGCAAGTAATACTAAGATTCATACTAATAGAATCCTTGGTGTTATTCCGGACCAAAACCTCCATGGGTGTCATGTCATGTGCCAGCACATCACCGCCATCCTTAAAATTTACTTCTTTAACAAGCCTGAAACTAAAGGTCAAAGGATCTGGCAGTAAAACATCCATGATTGATGTTTGAAGGGCTGCTTGTGTGGCATCCTTAATATGCAACTCCCCAGAACTGTTTCGCCCCGACACCCACCTAACTTTAATCTTTGAAATCAGCTTCCTTATATAAGCGTTGAGTTCCGCTTTCTTCTTCTTCTCCGAGGTTTTACCATCCCCGTTTGACAGTGAATTGCTTGCAAGAAAAGAACCGTCAAGAACGGGTAGTTTAAAGTGCTCCAGTGGTATTAGTACTCTCGCACTGTAATCTCTGTCTATTCTTGTTTTGGGGTAATCAAATTCTGAAGAAGTTTGGTCACTCTCGAGCTGGACGGAGACACCGACCTCAAACACAACGTCTGTTGGATTAGATAACTCAAGTTCAAGAAATCTTAGGCCCCAGCTTCCTCTATAGGGATCAATTTTCACCAACCTATCAGCAGAATCATTATCCGATGAATTATTTGAAATCTCTCCCACGTGAGCAGGAATTTCCATTGATAGCAAGCGGGCTTTCACAAAAGATAAGCCCTGCAAAACACACACGTTTAAGGGAGTCACAAGGCGCCGTCCAGGTGGCACAACGCTAACACTTTCTGTCAGTTCTCTTTGGTTCTCAGCAGGACCTGACACGACAAGTAGCAGGGGTAAGGTAAATACTATAAATGTCAACTACTGATCATTTCATCTTTAACAGCTTAACTAGATGCTAAAGAAATACAGGTCAAACTGGTTTAACATGAAAAACAGGACAAAAGTCATCTTTAGTTAGATCTGAAAGCATAAAGCTTCTATACTGTTTTATTTAAGACATCGGATCACTTAGTAATCACATCTGACACTATTTATTAAAAATAATAATTGAACCAAATTGTTCCTAATCAACCAAACCCGAACTGTTTTGGCTTGTACCGACTTGATTGACCTACTATCTAACCCGAATAGGTATAGTAGGCATCTAATGCAGACAAATTAAATTTCAAATGCTCTGACAAAAGTAGATAAATTGTAGCTATTCTATACTTTATTTAACTTGTTACAATTTCAATGGATTTACTACTCCCTTTTTTAAGGTTGGATCACCGATATCATGTAGCTAACAGTATATATACTAAAAGGTTAAAATAATTAAAATAAACTAATGATTAAAAGAAATTTCATCGCTTCATTTGTGAGATGTGCCAATAATCGACCATTTAGGAATAGGTCAATTTCATTAGTTTATATGCCAAATGAGACATTCTCTGATAGAAAATTTAGCTAAAAAGAGAACGGATCAACTGGGCCACCTAATTTGTGTTTTTGATGTAGACAATCCCTCCAACTCGTTGTACTCGTAAACTTATATTGGTATTGTAATAATATTGCTTTTGTAATCATAACTAATGCATCCATTATTTATTAAAAGAAATTAATCAAGGGCATAAAAGTGTTACCAGTCAACCCAACTCGGCCCGTTTTGACATGTTATCCAACCCATTCTCATATTGCCAATTCTATTGTTAGTCTTGTGAAGAAAACATAATACTAAAAATAGTAATAATTACCTGCATAATGGATCAATAACATTGGGCTGCTTGCATCCTTTAGCGGCCTTGTCACCTTAACAGATGTGCTCTTACTAGCAATGGCATCATGATCCACCAAACTAAGCTGCCAAGCTTTCAAGGTGACCGGTATGGTTACTTCAGCACCAGGCTTTAATGGAAGAGCAGATTTTAATGCATCATAGCCAATGGATATGACGGAATCTTGATTTTTCCCTGACAACGATATATGCGCCTGCTCAACCGCCACTGTGCCAGCATTGGCCACACTAATCCAAAGCTCACGAATCTCTCCTTCATACAATATAACAGCACCATCACCACCAACAATGTGTGAAACCAACAATGGCAGTGAAGGTACAACTGTAATGTTTGGTACAGCTGTCGTTTTCAGCTTTCCGGACCCACAGCACCGGAAAGGATCAGAAATAACAAGCCCTTGTGCAGCTCCTAGAAGCAAATTGTCAACATCCTTAAAGAAATGCTCAGTAATTACACCAAAACAATGAACAAGGCATCCGGGGATATTCACGGGGCCCACTTTAGTTGGAATTCCGGATAAACTGATCACTTTAGAGGAATTAGGGGGGAGAGTAACACTGATTGGAAAAGCATCGAAATTTCCAGAATGCACAGAAAGATATATGCTATTAACCAATAAGTCAAATCCACAAGGGTTTGCTAATTCCACCAACACTTGAACGGGTTCTCCAACGACCCAAACAAGTTCTTGCTTACTGTTGTTGGTTGAATCTCCTTTGCTGAATGGTGTATATATAAAAGGCCCAGAAGGAGCTGATCCAGCCCACCAATCCTCTCTAGCAGAATTTCTTTTTATAATGTCCATCTGTGATGGATGCAGAGGAAGTGAATGCAACCTAATAATCAAAAATGATATTTAGCAACCAATACCTATAACTGAACAATGATATTCATTCAATGCAAAGTTACCTCACGAAAGGTAAAGCAGGATCAGCACAATGAGTGCCAGAAGGAAGTCGTTCAGCTGAATTATTGAGTGCACTTGCAAGCCCATTTTGACCTGAAGGTGTTATTAGAGGATAGTAAGATCTTAATAGACGTGCCGCTGCACTCCATGCAGCAAGCGGATCTCCAGCACGAACAGCTGAGAGAAGTATCTCCTTTAGTACAACCATCTGCAAGGTGCTCCATTGTGACTCAAATAGAGAAACTACCAAGTGAT
Organism: Helianthus tuberosus; assembly: GCA_030545235.1. Taxonomy (NCBI): domain Eukaryota; kingdom Viridiplantae; phylum Streptophyta; class Magnoliopsida; order Asterales; family Asteraceae; genus Helianthus; species Helianthus tuberosus. The sequence continues at coordinate 29,163 of JARYGA010033134.1, read as the reverse complement.
GATGCATCTTTCCACCATCAGCAATAGATGACCCAACATCCTTGCATGAAAACAAGAATCAGAATATAATTACCTAATATTCTTTTGGTTTTTAATTATACATCATATGAAGAGAGTATGAACAAATATGAATGAAAAACTCACATTGAAAACAGCATGTTTGGGAATGGAAGCTCTACTTTGAACACGATATGCTTTTGTAGTTAAGGCCAGCACTTGCATGGCACTAATAGCAGCCAAATTGTTTTCTTGTTGCAAATATAACTGAGCCACCTGCCTAGAGAAAAAGGCAGCTTTCCTGTGATAACCAAGAGTTCCATATAAACGGGCTATCTCAATGTATAATATCAGTCTATCGCTTGCATCAATTAAAGCTTTCGCTCCATCTGCAGCAGCAGTCAAAAGGTCCACTACTTCCTTAGCCAGCTCACGTCTGAAACACAAAAAAAAGTAGGTTGATATACCAAAACGCGTAACCATAATTTAAGAAAGACAGTAGAAAAAGAAACAGTAAAGTAGGTATCAAAGAGTAATGTAGCAATGAGGGGTAGATGAAGTCCGAAAAAAGAAAACCAACAAAGAAACAAGAAAAAAAAGATAAACAATAACTTCGAATTGAAATGACACAGTTTGCAAAATGAATAAATCTGTCTCTTAATGAAGAAAACCTCGTATACCCTATACAAATATGACAAATTTACACTATCATGCCAAACTGAGTTGGATGTCCCCACATAAATGAAAACAATAAACATATCACAGCAGTCACGAAACAAAACCTGCAGCAGGCATAATAACAAACAAGAAGTTTTGAAAATATACCTGCAAAGAAATCTTGCTAACTTTAGAGTAGCTTCCAATTCAAAGCTGAGGGGTGAGACCCTGCATAGAGTTGATCAATAGATTTAAATATAGCTACATACATTCATGAAAAGCTTCATCAGGATGTGCTAACAAGATCCTGAAATCATAGAATTAAACATCTTACTACCATAAAGTTTCTTAAAACACTACAAACTTTCAGGGCAAAGGCGAAGCCATAGGTCACTCCAGCTCAACTAATTCAAATATATATATATATAGGTTAGTTAACGTACAATTGACCTTAACGTACGATGCGTACGCGATGAGAATTCTGCACGTTATAAACCTCAAAAACGAAATCCGCATGTTGAAACCCATACATCCCGCATGTTGAAAACATAAAACACGCATGTCGCACAAACTCGGAAGGATCACAAACTCGGAAGGATCCCTAACCCGGAAGGATCACAAACTCAGAGGATCACAAACTCGGAAGCACTTAGAACATGCGGGTTTATGTTTTTATTGGGTTTATAATTTATAACATGTGGGTTTTCGTTTAGTGGATTATAACATGCAGAACTCAAAATCGTGTACGCATCGTACGTTAAGGCCAATTGTACAGTACACTTTCTCTCTATATATAGGGGTTAGTTAACGTACAATTGGCCTTAACGTACGATGCGTACGCGATGAGAATTCCGCACGTTATAAACCTCAAAAACGAAATCCGCATGTTGAAACCCATACATCCCGCATGTTGAAAACATAAAACACGCATGTCGCATGAACTCGGAAGGATCACAAACTCGGAAGGATCCCAAACCCGGAAGGATCCCAAACCCGGAAGGATCCCAAACCCGGAAGGATCACAAACTCGGAGGATCACAAACTCGGAAGCATTTGGAATATGCAGGTTTATGTTTTTATAACATGCGGGTTTATAATTTATAACATGCGGGTTTTCGTTTGGTGGATTATAACATGCGGAACTCAAAATCACGTATGCATCGTACGTTAAGGCCAATTGTCCAGTACACTATATATATATATATATATATATATATATATATATATAGAGAGAGAGAGAGAGAGAGTATAGAGTATATGGAAGTATAGAACAATCAAAATTGGGATTAAATTTACTTGTGTTATCAAGGGAGTTTTATTTCATGTGCATATGTTAAAGATGTTACCAGTGTGTATAATTTGTAAGGGTCTACCTCTGAGCATTGTCTTGTATAAATGACTTCCTGTAATGCACAATGACGCTATTGTAACGATACTTGACCTCCTCCTCTATAACTGGGTCCTTGTGAACTGCTTTATCCATCTTATAGCATATAAATACGACAAACAAAATGTTACTCAACATCAGGATAGATGAAGATCCGCACATAATCAATCAATTTAAGTTCTTAAATTCAAAAAAGAAAACCATGTATTTGAAACATTATACACAAATGTAAAGTAAATCTACAGTAACAGCATGAATAATAAAGAGATCTGAATACCAAAAGCTATTTATGATATATCTTTAATAATTAAATCCTTTCATATGCTTACCAACAAAGCACAAACACCACCTTCCATTGCGCCAGCAAACCAAAAATAGTCCCCAGTCAACCTGGCAAGTTCTAAAGCGGTAGAATAATGATTATTGGCATCAACAGGTGATCCAGCTAGTAAACAATAATCTCCAATTGTTTTCTGTGCTCTGCCAAGTCTCCTCTTTTTCGCTTTAATCACCTGAAACAATTGATCAAGTTGGTAAAGTTATAATTCTCAAAGCATGCACTCGAAACTAAGAATTTAGCAATTATTTATAACAGGACACCTAAGACATAAACCTCCTCTGAGCTGAGACTGGCTTGAGAATCTAAAGGTGTCTTTAAAATAGTCCCACCAGATTCTGCTTGAAGAACCCACTTTTCAAATTCCATTAGAAGTGAAGCAGCAATGTCTTGCATCATTGTTTGCAAGTGAATTTCTTGAGTCCGCTGGTCAGCAGGAGGAAACAAAGCTAACTTATTTCCTCTGTCCTTCCCATCCGCTAGCTGCAATATAAGATAACATGAACACTTGTAAGCCATGTCACTAGGATTCTAGGAATATTTTTAAGGTAAATTATACCAGCATTTTACACTAACTTATTGATCACAAATCAATAAAAACCTTTGAACCAAATTGAAATTTGAAACAAGATCAAATTTATATAAACCTTAGCAATCAGCGTTTCAAGCTACAACTTCTACCATTTGCAGACATTTGAGGATGAACATAAATTGGGTTATGGCACGAAGAAAGATTTTCTCTAGGTTTTGGTTACAGAAGGTCTGGAGCAAGAAAAGAAAGAATGAAGTGTCGATTCAATTCTATGTTAATGTTCTGCAATTTGATGCACATGGAGTAAAGAAAATACACAACAATGCAAATAAAAATCACAACATATATGCAACTATGTGTACACAAATAAACAGATACAACCATTTCACTCTTCACGCCAATCAATCCTACAGGAAGCTGGCATGTAAGCAACCAATGCCACATGCCTTCTGCTCTTCAGTTGTAGGCTTGTAGCATCATATAGAATATGATACAACGTTGCACAACTGAAGAAAATCCGAAAATGAGTCTCCTGACACTTACTTGTACAATAAATTATGAAACATGATCACTAACCTAGCTCCAGAAGTTATTACTTCACTAATCTTTTCAACTTTAGTTTCATTCCATTTCTCAAATACACAAACGAAGATCAATAAACATTCAAAAGTCAGCAACTAAAAAGAGTCGCAACTTGTGAGGCTTTCAACAACACTATCTAATCGCATAAACAAAGCTTAATAAGTAAACCCTAAACATTGAGGAAAATCAGAAACACAACCTGTGAATCTGCAGGAGAGAAAGCGAAACAGCGTTGAACAACAGAAGAAGAGTATCCTTTACAAGCAACAGCAAACAGCTCAACAACAGTATCAAGATCAGGAGCAGAAGGACAATGACAGATGCCGATAACCGCATGAATTTTCCGATTGGATTGGAAATCCTCCCAGGGACTGGGCGGAGATCCGCCTACAATAAACTTGAAGCGGAGGCTGCCGGAATCCCAGGGCTGATTAGTGAAGGGAGATTTCTGGTGTTCGGTGTAGAAGGAAGTGATAGTAGAGAGTTCGATGTTGTGGTGGCGAGCGAGCATTCCGGCGTATTTGCGGAAGAGGTGGAGGTGGATTTCGCCGACTGGAATGACCGCGATCCGGATCATGGAACTGGTGTCGATGCTGACGTCAGGCTCCATTGTGGTTTGGGATGGGATTTCAGTTTGGGACTAGATCGGTTGCGGAGTTGGGGGTGTTTGTTTGTTTGGGAGTACTTATCAGCCGGAGAATTTGTTTACAAGAAATATCATACGTATGACAATTTTTTTTTTATTATTATTACTTTAATTAATATCTTTTTAAACATGATATGTTATCTAACTAGTATTATTTGAGCCCACGCTTGCTGGAGAGCATGTATTTGTTAAATGATATATCAATAGGTTATTCTGGACCATGCAAACTTTAATTTAAATGACGGTAAAATACAATTAGCACAGTTAAATAAACATGTCTAAAGTTGAAAGCTAGCTTTAACTATAATAAAGTAAAATATAATATATTAAAGAGAAAAATGCTTGGATAGTCCCTGTGGTTTGCTCATTTTTCACCTTTAGTCCCTAACTTTCTAAAATTACACATATAATCCCCAAGTTTTTGAATTTCGTTCCCGGATAGTCCCTGGCGTGGATGGGGGTTAGTTTTCTTAGTTAAGTGACTGTAAATTTACTAAAATGCTCTTCATTCAAAAATAACATATAAATAAAATATATATCTTTATATCCCTATCTCTATCTTTCTGCTCTCTCTCAGTAAAAACCACTACCACTGTCCCCTCCACTCCACAGCCGCCATCATCACTCCCCACCACCGCCGCCACAATCAACCACCCATCCCTAAATCAACAACCATCACCATCCTCCACAGAACACTAGCTTGTTTCTCTCACCTTCCGCTGACACTCCAGTGACGTCATCCTTCGACTGCCGGAGTTTGCACCAGCTTCTGTAACCGCTCTTGTTGCTCCTCCGGCTACCGGAGTTTGCACCGGCGGTTTTGGAGGTTGTTTCGCTTGTTGATTACGTTTTTTTTTCGTAGGCATAGTAGAGCAAGGATTAACGCAGATTCGACTGCTATAGCTACGATTGCTCCGGTGGAGAGCTTATTAGACTTTTTTCTGACTGGAGGCGATGAAATCGACGACGGAGATGTTACCGGAGACGAGTTGTTACCGGCACCGAAGACGAAAAAATCGAGTTGTTACACGGCGGTAGAAGATTTCCACATAGATTTATGTTACCGCAGAATGATTTAGCTAACGATTTCGGAATCGAACCGTTGAGTTTATTATTCGCTAGGTTTAAATCGGATGGTGGTGGTGTGGTGGTGAAGGCTTTGATGGTGAGGTGTTTGGGGGGTTGAAAGGGAGGAAGTGGGTGCGGGTTGTGGTGGTGTTGTAGTGGCGGAGGACGGTGGACGGGAGAGGAACGATAGGGAAGACATGGTTGACGGAATCTGCATTCTCCGAGAACGAATACATCAATTATTATTTACATATACATTATATATTATAATTTTGCAACATGTTTGTGTATTGTTGGTTTGTACTTTATGCTTTAAGTGTGTTTTTGGTTTTTTTGTTATATTGTTTGTTTTGGTGGTTGTACATGTTAAAGACACATACGCAGACACGCGTCATAATCCCCCGTCAGATGAAAACCCTAAACCATCTTCCTCACGCAAAAACCAACCCATCATACAAGTTCTCATGCTCTGTTTATCACAATCGGAAGAACCCTGAATGAAATCTTTGACTGAAAATCGATAAATTCAGACCAACTCTTGATAGATCAAAAAGAACGAACCCGCGGAAATCGAACAGACCCTACATCGATCGTTTAAGGTTAGATGGCGGTGTCGATGATGATTTGAAGTTCTAGAGGACAGATGATTGTCGTGTTTAGACCCAATCACCAGTCGGACTTCATGGCTTTTTGTTCTCATCTTTTGCAGTGTTTCAAATCAGTATAACCCTAACCTGCCCCCAAACTGATTATAATCTTAATTCAATTAGCAAAACCTTCAAATCAGCCGCCCCCAAATTGAGTTGTTTGGCCTACAGCTCCAGTTCTTCATTTGTATAGCCTTCTTCATTAGTAACACAGGTTTGTCTTTTTTTAGATTAATTAAATTATTTTATGCAAATATTAGTAGTAATCGAAAGTTAAGCAAAAAAAGAGATTTTGATTTTGATGATGTAAAGTTGAACTCTGCATATTACAGTTTTCTTCGATCGTGGAGTTTGGGTTTAGGTAGGTATATGCATTTACCATCTGTGATCAGGTGCTGCTGGCGAAGAGAGTAACCAGAGCTTTCTAAGAGGTATATGTTTTCTTCTTTATGTCTCTACTTTCAGAGGTTTAAATTATTTATTATTATAGATATATATATATAACAAGTAAACAAGTTGTTCAAAGATTAATACATAGAGATTGACGTTCTGTAATTACTTTAAGTGCACTATTTTTAACATCATCAGCATGAAGCATAAAGCTATATGTTTTATTCAAGTTATCCAAACCTTGATGTGTCTTATTTTTGTTTTGTTCCCTAAACCAATAAAAAGAGGCTTTATATGTTTTTATATTATACTCTTAAACGGTTTTTACATTGAGAGAACCTGTTAAGGTCAAGCGTCAACCCTCTGGCCCTTAACCCAACTACTGACCTAAAGATGAATACCAATGACCCAATATGGAAGCCGAACACAAGAATGCGAAAGCCAGACCCCGGCTAGCAAATGGGGTGACTTTATTGGATTTGTTTTTATTTTCTTTTTAGATTGTTGATGTTAATGTAGTATGATAGACATTAGATCCCACTTAATGGTCCATTAACAGCTAATGACCAACCTTGGTGCATTACCTTGACAAGTTTTGAACTAAATATGGCAGCCCATTTGCTGTATTTTTATTTTTTTTATTTAAAGGGTTTATATATATTCATTTTCTTTAGCAGTTCTTAAAGTCAGTGTGCTGTTTATTTAATTAATTGAATCTCACCAAAGGACTTGTAGCCTAGCGGTTCAAGATGTGTAGTAATAGCGTTTCTTTACAAGTGATAGAGTTAAGTCTAAATAGATAGACATTGCCGTTTAAAAAAGAAAACTAATTGAATCTCATTTGACATTACTTGTAATAATAGTTCACCTTATAATGAATTTGAATAGACATTAAACACTATTTTACCCTTGTCTAATGTTTGTCGGTCACCCACAAGTTTATTAGAGTACTCACATTGTCGTCCCATTCAATTATTTATGTTTTGTGAATGTTCGCTGCTTTCGATATTAAAAATATATGCATATACAAATATTGGGGAGATGTGACAAACATTACTTACAACTCAAGAGACAAATGGACCGTTTTATTGAGACCTTCTAGCTCCACTATTTTTTTTATATTTTTGGAAGTTGGTATGTTTAAACTAAATAGACGTGTAGGAAGATACATATGAGGAAAATAGTCTAAGAAACATGTATCGGTTTGATCCTAATGCTCTTGGGGGTGCCGTTAACTTGAAGTAAACACTAGGTTACCCTTTCAACACTCAGTTTTACAAATAAATTCCATGTTACATTGCTCTGTTTTACGTATATTACAAATATGTAATAATGTAACTAATGAGAGGTGTTATTTTCATGTGATGTTTTGTAGTTGTAAGATCAAAAGGCGAATTGGAGGACAAGGACAAGAAGCATAAAAGGCACAAAGACACAGAGAAGAAGAAAAATGAAGAACATAAAAACACAAAACATTATCATCAGGATAATAAAAACAAGAATGATAAAATCAGTCATCGTGGCTCTGGTTTTGAGCATTTGAAGAAACCCCATGAAAAGGTTAGATTCTTCTGTCGTATTTTACTGCTTTTATTTTGATAAGTATTAAGAAAATTGAGTAATATATTAATTCGCACACATGTTTAAATCACACAATTAATTTTATTTCTTTCAATGGGGCCAGAAAAAGATGGTTGATGAAGATTAGGACCTCAGTGCCATTCACAAGCACCCGAATACAATGGTAAATTTGATCAACATTTTTTCCAACTTAAAGTGTTATACGCTTTTAGTTACCTATTTGCATTTATAGTACCAGTGTTGCTGAGGTGTTTTCGAGAATTGATCACAAGTTTGATTTGATGTATGCGAAGAGGGCGTTTGTACATTGGTATGTCGGTGAGGGTATGGAGGAAGGGGAGTTCTCGGAGGCGAGAGAAGATTTGGCTCCTTTTGAAAAGGAATATGAAAAGGTCGGGCTCGATTATACTAATAACGAGAAAGACGATGGTGAAGAGTAATAGTTTGATTAGCATTAAGTCTGGTTTTGATGTTTCCTAAGTATAAAATCCAATGTGTTTAAAAGAAGGTATAGGCAGGTACTATTATTTTGAAGAGATTTCATGTGGAATAACATGAAACAGTAAAGGCTACAAATCTGATCAAATGCACATCCGTGATGTTTCTTTTCTACTTTCTTGCCCGCGCTGCAACGCGCGCGCGGGTCAACCATCTAGTTAAGTATTATATATATATGTCTTTTAACTTTTTTTTAATTATTAATTTAACAAATAAGGGTATTTAGTGTTTTGGTCAAAAATCAAACCAAGGATAATGTAACCAAATCTGATTTTGTGAGGTAGTGTGCTTGTATGTTGAACAAATGAATAAACAGATGTGAAATGTAATGAACAATGAACACAAGGATTTGTACGAGGAAAAAGCCCTTGATCTTAATAGGATCTCCAGCACAAAAAACCTCGGATAGTGAAAACTATCACTAACAAATGTATTGAACTAAAAATGTTTACAACTTCGGAAGTTGATCAAGTGTTGAACAATGTTTGCTAGAGTGAGATTGTATTCGAGAGCTAGTATTCGCGAGTATGTGTGTGTTTTCTGCTAATAGCAATAATAATATCTAAACACTTGATCAACCCCTTTAAAAGGAAATAACAAACAAGTCCGAAAAAAGGTGGATGACCACGTCCAAGAATGTTAACATTGAACCATTTCCACACGTGCAGCATCTTCAACGAGTGTAGTCCGATATTCTCGCCATGACTCAGTCCATATCGTCCATGACCTACATGCCATTACGAAAATATACAAGGAACAATTGTTAGTTAAGTTATAAAATTAATAAGGATTCGTGATCCTCAGACTTCCTACATCAGTTGTTAAGGATCAGTGATCCAGGCTGGTTTAAGGATATGTGATCCATAAGTAATAAAAATTAACCCCTAATAATTGCCCCCAAATATGGCTGATTAGTAACTAAATTGATCGGCCATATTTCCATTAAATGCGGACTAGCCGTTAGAAGAACAACAAGTCGTTATGGTCAGGCTGACGTCATTGACTTGATCGGTCTAGTTTAATATTGCTATTATATAGGATGGAGATAAGATCAAGAGTTCTTTAAATGCAGAAGATCCTTTTATAATCCTCTATCCGGAGCATAATCAGGTATTCTCTTCTTCTCCGAAAATCCTTTCCTCCCTTCTTGATCCTTCAACTTTTTTCAGCATCACTATTGTTTTGGTCAAAAATCACACAAGGATAATGCAACCAAATTCGATTTTGTGAGGTGTGATGCTTGATTATGTGAACAAATGTATGAACGAAGAATGAATGAAATGAATGTTGAACACAAGGATTTATACGAGGAAAAAGCCCTTGATCTTTAGAAGATCTCCGGAATAAAAAACCTCGGGTGATGGAAACTACCGATCACCAACTATATTACACAAACAATGTTTACAAATCGGGATGATAACAAGCTTGGTACAAGGTTCACTATCATGCAAAAATGTATGTAATCGCCGAGAGTTGTTGAGAGCTCGAGTGTAGTGTGTTGCTAATAATTTTTTATGTCTAAACAAGCTTGTTATCCCCATTTAAAAATGGAAATCAACTAATTAACAAACAATTCGAAAAAGGTGCAAGCTCCCCACGATCACCTGTAGGACCGGTTTTGACTCCGAAACGATTGCGAACCGAACGTGTGACGTGCGGAATCCGTACACGAATGTGACCGAACATAAGAACGTACTAAATATGTGATTCGATTGAATATGTGAAAAGATTACAAGCACCGTGAATCACCTTTGAGGACTTTCTCTCTCTAGACTTTCTTTCTCTAAGCACCAAGCTCTAAGTCTCCAAATGTGCAAAAGTTTTCAAAAGTGTCTAAGTCTAACCCTAAGACTTCTATTTATAGGCAAAGCATATAAGGAGAATTCCCCTTATTTACAATAATGCCACCTTGCCCTTTTCTATCTAATATTACAATATAAGGCTAGATACAATCCTTTTCAGATACGTCTCGCATTGACGGAGGCGATAGACATAAATGCACCAACAGACTCCCCCTTGGATATTGCAACAGTCAATCTCGTAGCGTCTTGTCTTTCTCTCTCTCTGTGAGTCTTCTTGAAGCTTTATCATATCTTCAGCAACATAGACTCCCTCTTGCTCTAACAGAATCCCCGTGGTTCTGTCTTCAGCTTCAGCTCCCCCTTTCAGTAGATTCTTCAGGCTCCCCCTTTCGTCAAGCTTCCGTGCTTTGGGATCGACACCTGGCTTTCCGGTTACAAGCTCCTCCAGGATAGTTACCTGGCTCCTTAAATGCACGTTTCACCTTGCGTTGAGCTTGTCTTCAGACTCCCCCTTAGACTCGGCTATCGGGATCGTAGTCTGGTATAGCATCTGCAATTTCTCAAACATTTATAAGTGAAAATGTTTTGAACATCCAGGATTGAAAACCCTGGCTATCTCAGCTTATGCTAAAATATTTCGACAATGAAAGCATTTTTTATTTTCCAGGAATCGTAACCTGGCTCTTTTAAAACTTTCTAAATCAAGATCCTGGCTCTAAGATATAATAATATGAATATATCCAGGATTACTTGATTCTCTCCCTATCGACAATCTTCATAAATTTGGCAGTTTTAGCGACCAGGATAGAAAACTGGCTCTATTTAACAAATTTTAACAATTTAAGCATCCAACTCCCTCACAGTTAATCATCCAAGTCCAAATTAATGACCTCTGAGATATCACAAACTGTTTTTGATTTTTGTATAAAACTTCAAAATTCAAATTAATGAACTTGTTTTATTTTTCAGAAACACGATCAGCGTACTTAGATTTTGAAACTTAGCATTCAGACATCGGTTGTCGAAAATAAAGCAGAAATTAAAATCTTTTTGTATGTTTCTGAACAATAAAGCAATAAAAAAATATTTACAGACAATATTTTTGTTTGAGTTCGCGTCAGAGGATCATATCAGTTTATGACAAATCACTAGCACCGTTGAGCTTTTAACACTTTAAGTTCTAAACGATTCACTTAGATTGTCTGTATTCTGATCCACTTAAATTTTCACACAAAGTTCAACTGCTTCGAGATACGGATTTTGTGTTTTAAGGACTTAACTTATTCGCGTGTCCCACCTCAGAATATACTCTCGTTATCAAAATTACCTAGATTCAGTCTTACAGGTGAGTATACCAATTTGATATCTGTACTCTGGTTAATGCGAGACCTTGAGAGCTCAGGTATGAACTTCCGTTCAGTCAAAGAGATGAAGGCTCGACTTTAGGTGTGTTCCCTTTAGAGAATCTTTTCTTCAACTGCAATTGATTCGTATCTTTCGATATTTTATCAATTTGTATGCAGAGGGTAAGCTTTAAAAGCGCGTAAAGTATTATACGAGGTCTAGGCCATTGCTTCCGCAATATCAGAAGACCAGGTATAATACCCCAGATATCAAATAGTATAAAGACCTAGTATCTCAGAATCAGGCAATCTCTCAAACAAGATTTCGGGGGTTACCTATATATCCGAGAGATGTTCCCCACGAGATAAGTAAGTATTTGATATTTAGGTTTATATCTCGAAAACAATCTACTAAGCGTGTAAAAACCTAATGGCATATCATCAGTGAGATCGTTTATCACATTTTAACTTTTCAATTCTTTAGCGTACTGTGATTGTCTACTGATGTACTATCATTTCCTCTTTTTACACAAAACTCATTTTGAATTTTATCATGTTTTTTGCTTTTTCAAATTTTCAAATGTTTTTGGATTTTCTGAAATTTTCTTATTCCTCCTAAAACTCAAAACATTTAAAAAAAATTGACAACCTAATACTGATAGCTTTGTCTCGCCATCCATTCTCTGCATTTCATGCTCTGTTTTGCAGAAAATATAACATGTAAAGCAGTAATTACCCCCATGATTTACAACACATTGATTTTCGACAGTTTGAAAACCGTTTTTCAATCTTGTGAAAGTAATCATGTTTGTTCCGCCGTGAGGGTTTCGGCATATTTACTCAACATATTTTTGTAAATTTTTGAGTTTTTGACAAAAATTAAAAACAAACATATTTTGATTTTTCAAGTTTTTGACAAAATAAAAACATATTTTTGGTTTTTAAATTTTTTAATTTTTAAATTTTTTAGGGTTTTGAAATATGGTTTATTTATGTACAAAAATGAACAAACTCCCTGTTTTCAGACGCAGGGACCAGCAGCCTTCTCTCCTCGTGCCAGGCTGCTTCCTCCGTTGATTTTGCTTTCATCTTCTTTCTGAAGCACCTGCACATTCAATGTATTCAATTACTTGAACAAGTTAGCCCATGTATGCTTGACCTTAGGCATTTCAACACAATATGTTTCATTCAATTTCGGAAAATCTTTATCATTTTTCACAAATGAATTTTCATTTCGATTATCACTCACAGAAACCGTTTGTTTCTTTTCAACCCAAGTTTGTCCTTTCGAAGCACTTCTTTTGTAAAAATGTGATTTATTTTGAACAATTTGATTTTGAACAACAACTTTTGGTTTCCAAAACTGATTTGGTTTTGTTGCATCTACCGTTGTTTTCCAAATTTGTGTTGTTCTAAGTCTGGGTGTTTTTGGTTTCCATGTTTGTTGTGAGTCAGCCTTTGACATTTTTGGCTTCCAAGTTTGCTTTGAATCAAACTTGGTTGACTTCTAATTCACAGCATCAGACTTCTTTTTCATTTCAACACCAACAGGTTTTAGATTTGGACAATTTCGACTGAGATGTCCAATTTGATCACACTTAAAGCATGTTCTCTTGGACACATCTTTAACCTGTTGTTGCTTTTTCTTTTGAGCATAGAACTCTTCATTAGACTGTCGTCTAAATTGGAGTTCTTTCTCTTCTTCAGAACTTGTTCCGTGAACAAAGTTCATCTTTTCCTGATAATTTGGTGTTACATTTCTTTTCCAATTCTGTTTCTTTTTATAACCCAACCCAGCCCTCATGTTTTTCCTTTTGTAACTAGGTTTGTTATAAAAAGTTTTCTTGCCTTTTCCATCAAATTTTGAAATTTCGGACTTTTCAATCTCTACCAGTTTGAAAACTTTGTTGATTTTATCTGAAATCACATTTTGAATTGGAAATTCATTATCCGAAAATAGTTTGTCCGATCCAATCATGGTATAAACAATCCTTTTGAATCATCATTCACAACTTTTTCAGATTTTGAGTGTTTAAGATAACTATCATGAAAACTTCCCTCATTTTCATCTTGTGATTTAGACTTATCTGTTTTGATAGACTCCTCTGCTAGAACACTTTCAACAACCTTACCGACCACCTCTGAATCACTGATGTCATCAGATTTGGTGTAAGTCACATCGATGTTGTCGGGTAAGTGGTCAACCATGTTTATTGCTTTTTCCACCTTCTCGCCATCATAGAATGTATAATTATTCTCCAACGGTGGTGGAACCTGATGGTATTCAGACCCAATTCCCTTTTTTGTTCTTTTCTGACTCTTTTCCATCGGGTGTGATGTTGAAAATACGTTCCAGAATGTATGAAGACGCATGATAACTTCGCAATTTATTGACCAACTTTTCTTTATCTGCCAATTCTTGTTTAAGCTTTGCGACATCATCAATATATTGATTTAAAACCATTTGTTTACCTTCATATCTAGCTTCAAGAAATTTTGTTGTTTTCTGACAAGCAGACAATCTATCATCTAAACTTTTGACTTTACTTTTCAAAGTTTCAGAAGCTTCTTTTACAGTATGATATGACAATTTCATTCCATCATATTCCTTTTGCAACTCTTGAATTGTTTTATCTTTTGGAACACATTCGTTGCAAACAGCTGAACACTTTTCTTTCAATATTTTGTTTTCTTTTTCAAGATCATCACATCTTTGATTCAGCTTTTCATTTTCTTGTTTCAAAAACTTTTCACTTTCAATTATTTCAAGACTTTTATTTTTGAAAATCTTTTCTATTTTAGTGAATTCAATGTCTCTGATTTTAAGTTTTTCATCCTTTTCAGTACAAGCACTGCACGTTTCCATGCATTTCTTGCACTGTTGTTCAGCTTTATTATCAGATTTATTTTCATTTTCATCAATTTTATTGGTGTTAGACGACTTAATAGATTCAGTTTGAATTTTTTCTGTTGTCACACCTTCTTCTGACGTCTGCTTCAACTCATTCACTAACTTATTGCTTTCATCAACAATTTCCTCTACAGTTTTCTTCTTCTTCTCTAAACTGGCATAGATCACCTTCTTTATTCCTTCCTCTACCTTTTGTCTATATCTCGGAATCTCTTCAAGACCTTTGCACCAAACCCCTACAGTTGGTATCGCGGCAACTAGTGCTTCAAAATCTACCTTATCAGGATCAACTGTCGGATTTCCTTGAGGATCAACAAAACATTCTCTCTCTTTACACCATCTATTTGCACACTTCACTTCTTTGAAAGCATCATACACATCACTCAGATAACCTCGTGCCTGTTTTTCCTCTCGGCTCTCAGTAACCAACACCCTTCTGTTCATGATTGACATTTTCGAATCACGTCTTTGATTTTCGCACCTTGTTTATCTTGTTTATCACCTCGAATCACCAATCTGGATGAAATTGACTCTGAATCTGATGTTTTTCCGTGCGAATCATTGTGTTTGATCCGTGCAATCGAGCTCCTGTTCTGATACCACTTGTAGGACCGGTTTTGACTCCGAAACGATTGCGAACCGAACGTGTGACGTGCGGAATCCGTACACGAACGTGACCGAACACAAGAACGTACTAAATCTGTGATTCGATTGAATATGTGAAAAGATTACAAGCACCGTGAATCACCTTTGATGACTTTCTCTCTCTAGACTTTTGTCACGGCCCCCGCCCCGGTTTGACCCGGTCCAGGAGCCGCGGGTAGGGCTGTAAACGAACCGAACGAACACGAACAAGGCCTTGTTCGTGTTTGTTCGTTAAGGAAATAAATGTGTTCACAAACGGTTCATGAACAGTTACCGAACGAGATTTTATGTCCGTGTTCGTTCATTAAGAAAATGAGCGTGTTCACGAACACAAATAAATTTGACGAATGCGACGAATGATAAAGGTGGATGGCCCAGAGAGTAGTACTAGAACTTGACTTCCTTATTGTGGAATGGAGTTCAATCATATTCGTCGATGTAATAATAAGAAAGGAAAGGGAAATGATGCATAAACAAGGTGAAACAGGGTTTTCCAAGTTTAATTCTTAGGGTAATAAAATAAATATAAGTTTAATAATATAAAAAGTATAGATAAAATATATGAAAGTACAAAAATCTTTCGTTAAAACTCAAACATGCGAACATAAATGAACGCAATTGAATGAATGTTCACGAACACGTTCACGAACACCTTACCGAACGTTCACGAACACAATTGAACGAACGAGACATTTGTTCATGTTCGTTCATTTAACTAATCGAACGATATTCCTTGTTCGTGTTCGTCCATTTATTAAACGAACGAACATAAACGAACTTCCGGCCGAACGGTTCACGAACTGTTCGCTGAACGTTCGGTTCGTTTACAGCCCTAACCGCGGGACAGAAACCCGTGGTAATTATTAATTGAGTTGACAGCGGAAGATTTAACAGGATCTTTTTAATACTTTGAAATGCCCGATTATTTTATTTCATAATTCGGGATAAAACCCCGTAATTTACAATAGAGGAATTTTACTAGGAAATTCCCTGGTTTGCAAAACATGTTTATTTATTTAACTGAGCCACTACTTCAAGCTTGTTAGTGCTCTGTAGCACTTTTCCTTGGTTCACAGTAGTCACCTGAAACATGTTTTGAAAATATTTTATCAGCGGGGAAATACTGGCGAGTCACTCAAATTTAATAAAATGACACATAGTTATAAATTACAGCATAAGAGCGATTACAGTGGCTTCTATCTTATTTTTATCTGGCGCTGTGTCACCTCCTGGTGACGATGGTCATACCACTATTGGGTCTTTTTCCCCAAGTAGTGATGATTATCACTGTTAGGATTTATTAGCCTAACCGTGAGAAATTAGCAATGCGCACAATACCCCACTAGCCAGTGATTCAAGATAACCACGACTTAATCCCTGTAATTATAACTTTTGAAAATAATTGGAGTACTGTAAAATACTTTTGATAAAAGAGAATGACTCACATTGCAGATTTAAACGGGCAAAGTTTAGCCTACTGATTAGCCTTGTAACCTAATTTAAATAACAATGCACACGAACTAGGTCAGTAACTAATACAGCATTTACGATAACTCACGAGATTAAAACCCTCACAATGAATGACAAAGTGCAACACTTAAACATCCATCGAATTCACGACGAATGACAAAGTATAGCCCTAATTTGGGCAGCACTTAAACATCCATTGGATAGTTTCAATCGATCGGACATTGAATCGTAGCAGCGATTGAGTTAATACCCTGTATCGTAGCAGCACCTCCCTAATGAAAATTATGTTTTTGAGCAGTGTATCTTCGTTTTTATGAAAAGATTTCGACACCAGTGAACTGCTCGTAGCCTGCCCTATTTATAGCTGATTTTTGGGGTTTACGCGGCCCGCGTAAACCCTAGCTTGACCCTTACGCGGCCCGCGTGGCCACCTAGTCTACGTGTAGGTTTGCTGGGTCACGCGTAGGGTTGCCAGGTGGATGCCACGTGGACTGTAACGCTTATCTGGTCAACTTAAGGTTGACGCGGCCTGCGTAAGGCCATGCTTAACCTTTACGCGGCCCGCCTGAAGACCAGATTTCTTGTTTTCTCAGTTTTTCATGCACGTTAGGGTTTCAGGGGTCCGGGTTTTCGCTTATGGGTCGTGTTGGGACATATTTGAAGGTCCTTACATCCTCCCCACCTTATTTAAAATCTCGTCCTCGAGATTTACTAAAATAAGTGAGGATACTTTCTCTTCATCTCCGATTCCAGCTCCCAAGTATATTCGGGTCCCCTTTTTGAATCCCACTTGACTTTGACTAATACTAGTCTTTTGTGTTTGAGAAACTTGACTTTTCTGTCTTCTATTTGCAATGGCTTCTCAACGAATTTTAACTTCTGATTTACCTCTACATCTTGGAAAGGTACTACCAAGGATTCGTCGGATAGACATTTCTTGAGATTGGATACATGAAACACGTCATGTACTCCAGCTAACTCTCCTGGTAGTTGTAAGCGATAGGCAACTGGTCCTATTCGCTGTATTACTGGGAATGGTCCTACGTACCTTGGACTTAGCTTTCCTTTCTTACCGAACCGAACTACTCCTTTCCAAGGAGAAACTTTCAAGAGTACCTTGTCTCCAACTTGAAACTCTAGTGGCTTACGTCGATTATCGGCATAACTTTTCTTGCACGATTTCAGGACCTGATAATTGACTTTCTCCTATTTCTGCCTAGCAGACTGGAGTTCTGCACTTTCGTCCATATAGTGCTTCGAATGGGGCAGCTTCTATGCTTGCATGATAACACTATTATTATAGGAGAATTCGATTAAAGGTAGGTGGTTATCCCAGTTTCCACCAAAATCTAGCACACATGCCCGGAGCATGTCTTCCATGGTTTGGATCGTCCTTTCACTTTGTCCGTCGGTCTGAGGATGATATGCAGTGCTTAGATTTAGTCGGGTTCCCATTGCTTCCTGGAAACTTGTCCAGAAATAGGAAGTGAAACGCCTATCCCTATCTGATACAATGGAGAGTGGAACTCCATGTAAGTATACGACTTCATCTACATACAACTTGGCCAACCTTTCCATACTAAAGGTTTCTTTCATGGGTAGAAAATGAGCTGATTTGGTTAACCGATCCACAATCACCCAAATCGCGTCATTGCCTTTACTGGTTTTGGGTAACTTAGTAACAAAATCCATAGTTATAACTTATAAGTTCCCATTTCCATACATGCATTTCTAATTGTTGTAGTAGGCCTGAAGGTTTCTGGTGTTCTGCCTTAAATTGTGAACAAGTAAGACATTTAGAAACATATCTAGCTATGTCCTTTTTCATTCCTATCCACCATAAATTATTTCTTAAATCTTGGTACATCTTGCTGTTACCAGGATGCATGGTATACCTAGATTTATGGGCTTCTTCTAAAATCTTATTTCTTAATTCTCCTTGCTTAGGTACCTAAATTCTTTTCTTATGGAATCTCCAAATTCCATCACTTCCTTGTTCCAATTCTTTTACTCGTCCCTTCATTCCTTCAGCATCATCCGTGATCGTTGTTTCTTGAATATTTTTCAGTTGTTCCATTAAATCTAACTGTAGATTTAATCTAAGAGCACGAACTCGCTTTTGCTTTTCATGATACTTACGACTTAAAGCATCAGCAACTACGTTTGCTTTTCCTTCGTGATATTGAATATCACAGTCGTAGTCACTTAGGATCTCCATCCATCTTCTTTGCCTCATGTTTAATTCTTTTTGCCCAAATATGTATCTTAAGCTTTTATGATTTGTATAGACAGTAAACTTACTTCCATACAAGTAATGTCTCCAAATCTTAAGGGCAAAAATTATGGCTCCTAATTCTAAGTCATGAGTCGTATAATTTTCTTCGTGCTTTTTCAATTGCCTTGAGGCATACACAATTACCTTTTTGCGTTGCATTAGTACACATCCTAATCCTAGCTTAGAAGCATCGCAGTAAACTTCGAAATCTTATGTTCCTTCTGGCAAGGCTAGAATTTGGGCGTTTGTTAACTTTTGCTTTAAAACTTTAAAAGCTTCTTCTTGCCTAGGTCCCCATTCAAACTTTACTGCTTTACAGGTTAGCTTAGTTAATGGTACAGCTATCTTGGAAAAATCCTTAATAAATCGTCTATAGTATCCTGCTAACCCTAGAAAGCTTCTAATTTCCATAGTTGATTGCGGGGCTTTCCATTTGGTAATCGCTTCTATTTTGGAGGGATCTACGTGAATGCCTTCGTGATTCACCATGTGACCTAAAAAGTGTACCTTGTCGCAACCCCCGATCCCTTATCTGTCCCGGGAACGGGCGGACGCAAACTCAGAGTTTCGGTGGTATCGGCTTGTTAATTTGGCAGCGGAATTTACATCAGGACCGTAGTTAGGAAATGTTTATCAGAGTAAAACCACCTTATTTAATATTAATAATCACATGGGCAAAACCCAAGTTTCTTATTACAATACGTTTATAGGGATAAACCCTATTTTATTGAATTTAAAACATCGTCTTTTAGGTAACTTTTATAGCCACATTTTTCCCAAGCCTTCAGTGCTCTCCAGCTGGCTTTTTACTAATTGGCTGTCACATTGTGTTACCCGAAACGCGTTTTAAAAACATTTGTCAGTGGGAAATACTGGTGAGTGAATCCCAGTTTAATCAAGAAACATTTTATCAATTAAAACAGTATTGAGAGCGATCACATTGTTTATTTCTACACAATTACTCATTCAGTACTATCAATCCTGACTTGTGGGTCATATTACACATTGGCTAACTTGTTGTCCAATGGTAACGTACTGTCATCCTCGACTTACTACTCGTAGTAGTAAATTTTGTATACAAAACCCCAACATACCGACAGTAATTGAAGAACTACAAAGACTCAATCACCGCTTAATCACATTGTAAAACATTTAAGGTTTTGTAAAGTATTACAAAAAGGTTAACAAAAAGAGGATAAACTCACATTGCTATCTTAGACTTCGCGTAAGGGTTTCCTGGATATAATCTATAATTTTCACAAATGTACATAGGTTAGTATCATAACCCTTTGAAAATATTAATGATACCCTCCCCGAGACGGTATTCCAACAACTACGTCGGGCAGAACCACGACAGTTATTACGGAACCCTAAATCAATCGAGCATCGTATCTATTACGAAACCGGGGTTATAATCCTTACAACGGAGCAGAACCTCGCTCCTTAGGGGGGTATAATACCCGCGTATTACTTCTACTACTCAGAATTTCGAGATACAGAAAGAAAGTGAACGATTTGAATTGAAATCTGACGCGTTCTATTTATAATTGCTGAACCTGGGTCTCTCGCGGCCCGCGTAAGAGTAGATGAAGGTCTACGCGGCCCGCGTCAAACTCCAGTCAACGCGTAGCTCGTCCGGATCAGCGTATAGACTTGACACGATGATGACACGTGTCAGCCTGGGGTGTTGCCACTATTTTGATCTCACGCGGCCCGCGTAAATGTAAGCTAAAGCTTACGCGGCCCGCCTGAACTAAAGAAATCAACGGAGTCAGTTTCCAACCTTGATACCGCCCGCGTAAAGGCTTGGGGTGGGTCTACGCGGCCCGCCTCAGCTTAAAATTCATATTTATATTTTATTTTTAATGCTATACTGTATTTTGGGCTCGGTTTTCACATACGGGGTGTATTTAAAGACATATTGGGATATTTTAAGATATAATAGGGTGTCGGAAATATTCGAGAGTGTCGATTTATTGAGGGTTGTTACATACCTCCTGCAGCCAAAATTCACATTTTGAGAATTTGGCGTAAAGCTTTTCCTTTCTTAACAAAGTTAAGAGTGCATGCAGGTACTGACAGTGCTCATCTTGATTTTTGGAATAAATGAGTATATCGTCGATGAAGACAATTACAAATTTATCCAAATATGGTTTACAGATTCTATTCATCATGTCCATAAATGCTGCTGGAGCATTTGTTAGTCCAAAGGGCATGACTGTAAACTCGTAATGACCATACCTAGTTCTGAAAGCAGTTTTAGGTATGTCTTCTTCTTGTACCTGCAACTGATGGTATCCTGAACGTAAATCTATCTTAGAAAAGTACCTAGCTCCTTGAAGTTGATCGAAAAGATCATCGATCCTAGGTAATGGGTATCGATTCTTAATTGTAACTTTATTTAATTCCCTGTAATCGATACACATTTTCATTGACACATCTTTCTTTTTCACAAACAACACTGGAGCTCCCCACGGGGATGAACTAGGTTGTATGAATCATTTGCTTAATAATTCATCTAATTGCTTTTTCAATTCTAGCATTTCGGTGGGTGCTAACCGATAAGGTGCCTTGGCTATCGGTGTAGTTCCAGGAATTAGATGAATTCTAAATTCTACTTCCCTATTGGGTGGTAATCCCGGTAGTTCTTCTGGAAAAACATCCGGGTATTCTGATACTATCGGAATTTCTCTAATTTCCTTACCTTTCGTGTTAATGATTACTGAAATCATATACACTACTTCTTGTTTTCTTGAATAACTGGCCAACTTCATTACTGAAATAAATTTCAGTGGTTTTGTGGCTGATCTCCTGTAATTAACACTAATTCTCCTGTGGGTGTATGAATTTCTATGGAGTTTTTATCACAGAGAATTCGAGCATGGTTGGCTACTAACCAATCCATTCCTAATACTATATCGAATCCGGCTAAATTCATAGGTAACAGGTTTGCAGAGAATTTATGGCCTAAGAGTTCTATTTTTCCTTCTCGCAAAACCTTATCTATGTTAACAGAATTCCCATCTGCCGTTTCGACTGTAAAAATCTGCCTAAGGTTGGTTAGGGGTAAGTTAAGAGCTTGGCAGAATGAAGTATTTATAAAACTTTGGTTTGCACCAGAGTCAAATAATACTTTTGCATAAACGTCGTGAACTAGGAACGTACCAGCTATCACGTCAGGGATTAGTTCTGCTTCCTGAGTAGTCAACTGGAAGGCTCTTGCGTTTTTCTTGGTAGTTCCTTCTGCAGGTTTGGCTTTGTTATCAGCCGGTTTGGCCAATTTCGGGCAATCTGGCCTAAAATGTCCAGCCTCTCCGCAGTTGTAGCAGATTGTTGCTTTCTTCTTTCTGCAATCTTCTTCTTGATGCCCTGGAATCTTGCAGAAATTGCAATACCCTTTGCATCTTCCAAAATGTTTTCTTTTACAGGCATTGCAAAATGGAACAGTGGAAGATTGCCCAGTTCCCTTTTTCTTGAAATTACTACGGTTACCCATACGGAATCCCTGGGTAATCTTTTGGGCCACTTCCTTCTTTCTGTTTTCTTCTCGCGTACGCACCAGTCCGTCAGTCAAAGTGTTGGCTAATTCCACCGCATCGTCAATAGTGCGGGGTCTCGCAGCCTTGACGATATCACGGATTTCGCCAATCAATCCCCAAATATAGCGAGAAATAAGTACCGGTTCTGGCGAAGCCAAGGTTGGTACAACTCTAGCATATTCGAAGAATGTCGAAGTATATCCTCGACAATCAACATCCACCATCCGGTGGTTCAGAAACTTATTCGCCATCTGTTCCTTTTCATATTCAGGGGCAGAATTTTCTTTCCACTAGCCGCTTAAATTCTTCCCAGCTTAGGGCATAGACCGCATCGCTTCCCTTGGCTTGAAATACCGTATTCCACCATTCTAGCGCCCCTTCTTTAAAAAGATGCGACGCGTACATGACTTTGTCTTCCTCAGCACATTTCCTTATTTTAATCACTACCTCGGTTTTCTCTAACTAACGCAGTGCAGCAGTTGCCCCTTCGTTGCCTGCAAATTCAGCCGGTTTACAGGCAAGAAATTACTTATAAGTGCAACCAGGCGTTGCAGCTTTCATTTTCTTAAGGAGTGGGGCTTGCATCCCATCGTTGTTGTTATTAATATGGTTGCCGCCTCCGTTTACACTATTACTAAAATTGTCTGCGTGTGTTCGTTTGCTAGGAATAATTTGTTGAGGTTCAACTGGATTTCGGGCAGCAGCAAGTATTGCTGGAATAACATTGGATATTCCCTGAGCAACGATATCCTCGATATCTTGCCTATTCAGAAATTGATCTTCATTATTCTGCTCAGATTGATTAACTTCATTAACGGGTTCATTACCAGCATGTTCCATCTGGTAATTAATTTATATAAATGATTAGCATAAAATAATTAATAACCAAACATAATAAAATAATTGCACATAATCACGTTAACAAGTATAGCCAAAATTGTCGATTTTTCGACGTTCGATATTTTATATATTATAATAGGCATCCGTACACACTGGTTTTCTTACAAAAAGTTTTATTTTTAAGTTATTTCACATAATTATATTTTTATTACTATATTATTATTAAACACATCCTTTCACTACCACATACTATTCCATCAGTTGACATTTTCAGATACGACGTTCCCTCTCGTCGTACTTCCAGGAGATCTGTTCTCCCACCTCTCGAATTCGATTCCCTGCATCCATCAGCTCCTTGCCAAAATGGCGGAGTTCAGCCAAGTTCTCATTGCTCATTGGTGGGTTTGGTGCAGGCTCGGGGTCAAACTGAGGAAGAAAGGTATAAGGGTTGTTTAAAAGATTCTGGAATTACCAATCATTGGTCCACCATTCTTCCATTTCTCCTAAAGGTCGGGTATTGACAAGGGGATCTGGGATGGCTGGTTCCAAATTTACTGGGAGTTGGGTTTCAGCAGGATAAGTAAAGAGGTTTTAATCGACAGGCTTAAGGATATCACAGTCTGCCCGTTTGTGATCCAATTCTTCCCACAATGGCATTTCCTCGGATTGCTTGGAGCTTTCTCCAATCTCTATTCCTTTCCCTTTCCGAGTTACTGGTTTCCTTCTGCGCAGACGTCTCCAGCCCACAATTCTTCTTCTCTTCTTTGGCTTGGGTTTCTCCGGAGGTTGAGCTTGAAATTCCATAGGTTCCTCAACATCGGCACAATAACCGGTAAAGTCTCTGGAAACTTCCACATTAACATAATAAAGATTGAGATTCTGAAGAGCTTCAGACAACTCATTCATGCTGTTTAGCAGATATGAAGAAACACACAAATTTCTAGGTTAAAATTTTGTAAATTAAATTTTCACAGAATCACAAAATGGTAAACAGAACAATTAAGTATTTATACAAATAGATTAATTAAAATACATATTGCGAATTACAAATTACAACTTGAAATTTAAAATACACTAAGGGATAATTTATTTTAGTCTATCTTTTCTTACTAAGTTGTTTATTTAATGGGCAAAGTTTCTGGCGTATAGATAATATAGGTGCTGGTACTAGTTTGGCGATTCAACTATAGGTTAGCATTTACTGCGGTAGTGGCTAACATATAGAGATTTGCCCATTGTTCGTCTAACTCATCTTCCTATGGTGGGTTATTACCTGTTTCCTGAGTTTCCTTATTAATTATCACTTCTTTTGTTTGTGACTTCTTTATTTTCTCTTGACTTTTTCTAATAATCCAACTCCTTTTATTAGGGGTAAGTGGTTTTTCAAACTGTGCCTTACGAACAAATATTCCTTCCTCAGTATCTGCAGAGTATTTTGAGGAATTTGATTGAGATGAAGTTCCCTTATCTTTTGGTGAACTATCTAATTGACGATAGATGTCCGAAAGTCTTTGCTTACCCATACTATAACTAACAAGTAGTCAGTTAACAAAACACGTAATCACAAGATGGCAATTAGTAAAATTAAGTATTTCTAAATACTTAATTGGCTTAAATCAGTGGCTCTGATACCACCTTTTTCTGTCACGGCCCCCG
The DNA here is from genome assembly GCA_030545235.1 of Helianthus tuberosus. NCBI lineage: Eukaryota > Viridiplantae > Streptophyta > Magnoliopsida > Asterales > Asteraceae > Helianthus > Helianthus tuberosus. Next base: position 4,360 of record JARYGA010033134.1, on the reverse strand, counting down.
CCCCGGTTTGACCCGATCCAGGAGCCGTGGGACAGAAACCCGTGGTAATTATTAATTGAGTTGACAGCGGAAGATTTAACAAGATCTTTTTAATACTTTGAAATGCCTGATTATTTTATTTCATAATTCGGGATAAAACCCCGTAATTTACAATAGAGGAATTTTACTAGGAAATTCCTTGGTTTGCAAAACATGTTTATTTATTTAACTGAGCCACTACTTCAAGCTTCTTAGTGCTCCGTAGCACTTCTCCTTGGTTCACAGTAGTCACCTGAAACATGTTTTGAAAATATTTTATCAGCGGGGAAATACTGGCGAGTCACTCAAATTTAATAAAATGACACATAGTTATAAATTACAGCATAAGAGCGATTACAATGGCTTCTATCTTATTTTTATCTGGCGCCGTGTCACCTCCTGGTGACGATGGTCATACCACTATTGGGTTTTTTCCCCATGTAGTGATGATTATCACTGTTAGGATTTATTAGCCTAACCGTGAGAAATTAGCAATGTGCACAATACCCCACTAGCCAGTGATTCAAGATAACTACGACTTAATCCCTGTAATTATAACTTTTGAAAATAATTGGAGTATTGTAAAATACTTTTGATAAAAGAGAATGACTCACATTGCAGATTTAAACGGGCAGAGTTTAGCCTACTGATTAGCCTTGTAACCTAATTTAAATAACAATGCACATGAACTAGGTCAGTAACTAATACAGCATTTACGATAACTCACGAGATTAAAACCCTCACAATGAATGACAAAGTGCAACACATAAACATCCATCGAATTCACGACGAATGACAAAGTATAGCCCTAATTTGGGCAGCACTTAAACATCCATTGGATAGTTTCAATCGATCGGACATTGAATCGTAGCAGCGATCGAGTTAATACCCTGTATCGTAGCAGCGCCTCCCTAATGAAAATTATGGTTTTGAGCTGTATCTTCGTTTTTGTGAAAAGATTTCGACACCAGTGAACTGCTCGTAGCCTGCCCTATTTATAGCTGATTTTTGGGGTTTACGCGGCCCGCGTAAACCCTAGCTTGACCCTTACGCGGCCCGCGTGGCCACCTAGTCTACGTGTAGGTTTGCTGGGTCACGCGTAGGGTTGCCAGGTGGATGCCACGTGGACTGTAACGCTTATCTGGTCAACTTAAGGTTGACGCGGCCCGCGTAAGGCCATGCTTAACCTTTACGCGGCCCGCCTGAAGACCAGATTTCTTGTTTTCTCAGTTTTTCATGCACGTTAGGGTTTCAGGGGTCCGGGTTTTCACTTATGGGTCGTGTTGGGACATATTTGAAGGTCCTTACAACTTTCTCTCTCTAAGCACCAAGCTCTAAGTCTCTAAATGTGCAAAAGTTTTCAAAAGTGTCTAAGTCTAGCCCTAAGACTTCTATTTATATGCAAAGCATATAAGGAGAATTCCCCTTATTTATAATAATTCCACCTTGCCCTTTTATATCTAATTTTTCAATATAAGGCTAGATACAATCCTTTTCAGCTACGACTCGCATTGACGGAGGCGATAGACATAAATGCACCAAATCACCACAACGATCGAAGAGCTCATGCACGTGCAGAATTAGAAGGCATATTCCCCTGGAATCTCGCTTAGACCAAGTCCCATTCGAATACTCCTGCAAAACAAGTTCAAATATAATAGAAACAATTGTTAGTATTAGGATAATAATGAGGATCCTGGATCCTTAGTCCTGTAACGTCTTCTAGGGATCCTTAATTCAAACTGAACTGAGGATCCGTGATCATGGCTGCACTTGAGGATACGTGATCCATAAGCTTGGAAATTCTATCCCTAACAATTGCCCCCCAAAATATGAGGAATTAATTGTAACTGAATGATTCATATTTTCTGCTCGATTCGGAACAAGTTGGTTAGCGTAAAACTAGCCGTTGAGATAGGACTAGCCGTTGCGAGGGTGACGTCAGCGATAAGACTTCCCTACACAATCATCATTATATAAACAGGGTTAGAGATAAGGATCAAATTGCATTTAAATTCGAGCGTTTCTCTCCTTTAAATCTTCATTCGGAGACTCCAACAGGTATCTCTCTTTCCCTTCTCTCTAAATTTTCTTCTTTCGATTCCCTGTTCCTTCAAAATACCATGGCCAAGATGAATCTTCGATCCTCCCCTGCCAAGGATCCTAAGAAGGACAGCCCTCTGAAGAGCCAGGGTGTAACCAAAAATCCTTCGCTGGAACTCTGTCGTTTTACCGATCCTGAAATTGAACGGATACGTCATTGTTTTCCGACAGGAGCCGTCTTCAGACCCTTCGACTCTGCTACAAAGAGCGATTGTATTTCTGATCAATGGATCAACTTCCCGGCAACCCCTTTTCTGATAGGGTTTACTTATCCTTTCCCTGCTTTGACACAATCATTCTTCACCCTCACTGGCATATGCTATATACAAGCCATGCCAATGATGTGGAGAGTTCTTTACACTCTTGAAAACATCATTGAGCAGGAAGGTGTTGAAGTAGGGGTGTCTGAGTTGAGTCAGTTATACAACCTTGTTAGCCATGGTTCTCACCGTTTTTTATTCAAGCATAAACCCGGTCAGCCTCATCCGATCCTCAAAGCCACCAAAAATGACTCCAACTAGAGAAACCTGTTCTTCTTTGTAAGGAGAGACTCCATCCCAGATGAAAAAGATCTCCCCAAAAAGTGGATCACCCAGGGTAGGCTATGGGATCCTTAGACCAGGGCCAAAGTAGGATTCTTTTTCTGTTAAGGATAACTGGCCCTTCTTTTTATTTCTCTTGTGCAGCTATCTCACTCTCTCATATTCAAGAAACACCTGCAACAAAAGAAAGGATTGCTGCTTTCTGAAATCTTGATTCTGCTGTCAGAACCTTTCAAGTTAAAACACAGGATTCACAAGAAGTCTCCTGCGGTTCCTACACCATGTCAAGTAAGTATCCATTTCTTTGAATAAATAAATTTTTAAATAAACGTAAAGTATGAATACTTATCTGTTTTTTGCATTTGTAGGCGCTAGAAAATCCTCTAAATCTGCTTCCAGGTTCAGCATCAGTGATCTTGATGCATTCGCCTCCTCAAGGTCCGTTAAAAAGGAGCTGGCTGCAAGCCCAAGCATCCCGAACCCTAAAGGCATGAGCACACGGGGCAAGGGTGCCAAGAAAAGAAAGACCTCTGATCCCACTGAAGGCCTCCCTCTCATCCAACACCAGTTCGAGGAATATGTATCCGAGGTAAGGATCCTATATCCTTAGGTCTGAACTTTACTTTCTGAGGATAACGGATCCTGACTATATGCTTCTTTTATGCAGAAGTTCGCTGAGATCCAAATGCTCCTTGATCGCAATCTGGCAGAGGCTGAGCAGAAGAACCTGGACTTCCAGCAGATGTTTCTGGCCAAAGACAAGAAGATTTCTTCCCTTGAGAGGGATCTTAATCTGGTGCAGAAGGAGATGGTCCTGACCCAGATCACAGCCCAGCAGGAGAAGGCTGAAGTTATGGATAGAGCTAAGCTGCCTGCCACTATTGCCATGCTGAAGATCAAGCTACAAATACCTAAGGAGGCTGAGGATCCTGCTTTTGACAGGTCTGCTTGGGACCAAGAGGCTTGGAGGCAGAAGCTGGCAGAGCTGGATGATGAAGATGAAGCTGAGGAGGTCTTGGCAATTGAGGCAGGTAGCAGTGGGGTGAAGGATCCTGAGGCAGCAGGTGGTGATGGTGAAAGGTGGTGGAAGCAGCGAAGGTTTAGGCTGCAACAATGGGCGATGATGGATTTATCTAGACGCGGCCGGAGCCCATTTTTTATGGTTTTATGGTTTTTTAGTTGTGATGTTTTTAACAATGCTGGTCTGTAACTGAACAATAGTATTTAGGTTTAAGGATCATGGATCCTTGGGACAATAGGGGGTAGGAAAGGTGGATGTGTCCTTCTGTTTGTGGAGGATGAAGCCTTTGATGCCCCTCATCTTTTAATTTCCTGCATATCTCAGAACTTTTTAGTATGGACACCCTTTACCTACCTCAGCGGACGGGCCACGTATTGCTGGTAGATGCTCGGGGTAGGTAATTTTGACAACCTTTGAAGGGTTTAATTATGATAAATAAATAAAGCTTTAACCTTTTGACTATCTTGTGTTGTTCACTTTGTCTCTATTTACATTTCAATTGTTATTGTACAATTCTCTGGATTTACAAGTTATTAGTGAAGGTGTAAAAATTAGTTTATATCAAAAGGTTAGGATATGATCAAGGATCAAATATCCTTTAATCGAAAAGTTTAAAAAGCAAGTTAATTTTAGGATCATACATCTTGTTGTCAAAGAATAAGGGTAACATCGATAA
>JARYGA010033133.1:0-52421 GCA_030545235.1 Helianthus tuberosus | reverse complement strand
CAATACCAACAATACCCATAGCCTCCTCATACACCTCAAAACGACGTCGTGGCCCGCATTCTCACCAGCAACATAATAATAAGTAGCATTCGCGGTGCCGGTGTCCAACAGAAATCGAAGAATCGAGAAGAAGAGGGTTTCTAGGGTTCCATTTCGAAGAAGAAGATGAGTACGTATAATTACGTCGTTACAGCTCATAAGCCGACGAATGTCACTCATTCATGTGTAGGTAATTTCACCGGTTCTCAAGAACTCAACCTTATCATCGCGTAAGTCTTCACTCCGATTTCTATTTTCATTTCGATTCCGTTTTCGTTTCCGTTTAGTAGATGTTGATTCGTATTGTTTACGAGTGTACGAGAACGATTGCGAGCTGTGGATTAGGTTAGATGTGTAAATTTGAGCTATCGTTTCTGTAATTTTACGGTTGTTTAGTGAAAAATTGATTCATGTGAAAAGTTAGGGTTGTTGTTTTTTGTTATGAGTTTTACATTTTTAGTTGCTATGTGAGTAGTTATATGATTATCATGTCTAGAAGGTATCCAAGTGACCAAGTGTAACATTATTCTATATTTGTGTTGTTTACGAGCATTGGAGAACGATTGCAAGCTGTGGATTAGGTTAGATGGGGGAATTTGAGCTATTGTTTTTGTAATTTGGAGGTTTTTTTTTTTTGTGAAAAATTGATTGATGTAAAAAATTAGAAATTGTTGTTGATATCTGTTGTGAATTTTACATCTCTTGTTATAATTATCATATTCAGAAGGTATCCAAGTGTAACAGAATATGGCATTATGTTAGTTCTTACATGGTGTGAAGGGTTTATTCCTCTGTTAATAGATTTGTGTGTTCTTATACGGTTGCGGGGTATGTATTATATTAGACAGATACGTAAATTTGAGCTAGCATTTCGGTAATTTGGCGGTTTTTTTCGTGACAATTAATCGGTGTAAAATGCTAGACTCTTTGTTGATTTCTGTCTAGAAGTTTACATTTTTAATTGTTATGTGTTAAATTTGTTGTATAATTATCATATCTAGAATAAATCCATGTGTAATACTATTCTGTACAGAATATGGCATCTTAGTTTTTACATTGTGCGCAGAATTTGTTCCGTTATTGATAAAGATAAACGGTTTATATATATGGATTTTTTGTATAGGATTGATATTAGGGATGACCTAAGAATTTAAACTGTATCTTTGTGGTTTGTTAGCTACGAGATTAGGCTGTGTGAAACATGCTTTTGCTTGGTCATAATTTTTTGTTCCCGTTACTTTCTGTTAGCTTTTTTTTTTCTGGAAATTTTAGCATTTTTAGTAACAAAGGGATTTTAATTGCGTTATCTCGTGACTCATTTTTGTTCAATGTGCATCTGTTTGCCAGGAAATGTACGCGTATAGAGATTCATTTACTTACTCCTCAAGGCTTGCAGGTGGGTTCACGCTCATATGATGTTTGCATATTAGATAGTTCATGTGTGCTTTGTAAACACGCATTAGCCATCATGTATGGGTTTTGGTCCTTTATTACGCCGGTGTATGTTTAGCTGCACAACATTCCAATTTACTTAACCTACATGCCAAGTTTTGATTCAGAAATTTCAGATATCCTAGTATAAACCTAAATAATTGACAACTTATACCATGCAGCAAGGTTTGGTTTTGCTGTCATTTCTACTTATTTTACAATAAACTAATAATATTGGACACATCTGAGGAAAAGTATGTTCTGTTGTCCAGAGTGAACAAAATTTAAATTTCCAGTTGATCTAGTTTTTGAAAACTTTCTTCAACAAATGTAGAAAGATAAATATATCTGCTTAGGCAACAGTAAACAAAAAGTTAGTCAGTGGTAAAATTAAAAGAAAAGAGCATCATTATCCTGCATATAAATTGACCAAGATACGAGAATAAAGAATTTTAAGGCTTAAACGTAGACTAATTTTTTTTAACAATTATAGACAAAGGTTGCACTGCAAAGGATGTAAGATTCTACTTTTACGTTTTTTAGATGCTTGAAGTTGTATCATTCATATTGATCAACTTTATTACATCATCCATAATTTTAACATGCATCTCTAAGTATGACAAGATCCAATAGTTTTGATTGGTGGATAAATCTGATGCTATATTTAATCGAGAATTTGCTTTTATGCAGCCTATGCTGGATGTGCCAATATACGGAAGAATCGCTACCCTAGAACTTTTCCGTCCTCATGTGAGTCGATTAATGTGTAGATTTTATAAGAACTTATGATACAGTTCAGCATCATTCATGTTGTGTTGTTCATGTATTAAAGGGTGAAACACAAGACCTTCTGTTTATTGCAACAGAAAGATACAAATTTTGCGTCCTTCAATGGGATGCCGCTGCGAATGAGGTTATTACAAGGTTGGGTTCTATAGTAAAGCTAAACTATGTTTTTCTACAACATATTAATATTTTTTTGTTTATGATCTGTGTAGATCTAACGGTGATGTCTCGGATCGCATAGGCAGACCTACAGACAATGGCCAGGTATGTATCACTATCAGGTTTCTTGAACATCGCCATATTATATTTATAATAGCAAAATTGAGCCCTATTCCATTTATTTAGTGTCTAATATTCTCTTCCACATTTTGATCTTTGCAGATAGGCATAATTGACCCTGACTGCAGACTCATTGGACTCCATTTGTATGATGGCTTGTTCAAGGTACTTGTTTCTTTTGAGGCAATTTAGGTTTCAAGTTTCAGTTCACCTTCTCTGTTTGCTTATGCCGTTGGAATAACCACACTGCTTTATGTCTTCAGGTTATTCCATTCGATAACAAAGGACAACTTAAAGAAGCATTTAACATCAGGCACATGTTACTTTTGAGCACTATATGTTACTGTCACATCGTTTATGCTTATTTGACAAACGCAAAAGTTTTTCACCGTTCATTTTCATTATAAATACCCCATTCTGCTCTATTTCTTCACAAGTGTTGTGATACTGAAAGTAACCAACTTATTGTTCTCTTCCTATATATGTATTTCAGGCTAGAAGAACTTCAAGTTTTGGATATCAAATTTCTATATGGTTGTCCAAAGCCTACAATTGTTGTTCTATATCAGGTTGGTTTCTTAGAAAGATTTTGTTTCCGAAGTTATTAACAGCTGAATGTTATTTAATGAGAATCAAAAATCTTTTCACGAACAACAAACATCTTGTTGCTTAATTTCAGGATAACAAAGATGCTCGCCATGTTAAAACATACGAGGTTTCTTTAAAGGACAAAGACTTTGTTGAAGGTCCGTGGTCTCAGAACAATCTTGATAATGGTGCTGATTTGCTAATTCCGGTTCCTCCACCTTTTTGTGGTGTATTAATTATTGGGGAAGAGACAATTGTCTATTGTAGTGCTTCTACATTTAAAGCGATTCCAATTAAACCCGTAAGTCAAGTGAACCTTCTTCTTACCCCCCCCCCCCCCCCCCCCTCTCCCACACACACACACATACACATTTTATAAATGTTGTTTATTTTTTTGATTGATGACGATGGTGTTATATAAAATTGTAGTCAATTACTAGATCGTATGGAAGGGTGGATGCTGATGGTTCTAGGTATTTACTTGGTGATCTTAGTGGGCTTCTTCACTTGCTCGTCATAGCACACGAGAAAGAAAAGTGAGTTATAATTCTGTATTTTCTGCTTATACAGATGTACACACATATGTGTGTGTATGTATGTATTGCATCATTAAGCCTACTTGATGCTGTTCATGATTGTTCTTAGCGACAATTTCTTTATGTTGTTTCTAGGGTTACTGGACTAAAAATTGAGCATCTCGGGGAAACATCTGTAGCATCAACCATATCATATCTTGATAATGCGTTTGTATATGTAGGCTCAAGCTATGGAGATTCCCAGGTGTGTATACACGATCACTTGTTTTTTATTTTATTAATTCGCAATTGTTGATGGTTATACTTTCTCCAATTCAGGGATTTAGGAGACGAAATACATGGGCCAAATTTATATATAAAAACATTTAAACTGACAACTTAAACGAAGACCTGCTTTTTAATTTGAAGTATCAAGTTCCTATATTTGTGAAGTTTTCACGTTTCTGTTGAATTGCGTTATATCATGTCATGTCACTAAAGTTTTTACTCCATTGTCCATTGCAGCTTATTAAGTTAAATCTCCAGCCTGATGCAAAGGGTTCTGATGTAGAAGTGCTAGAAAAGTATGTCAACTTGGGCCCTATTGTTGACTTTTGTGTGGTTGACTTAGAGAGGCAAGGTCAAGGCCAAGTTGTCACTTGCTCAGGAGCATATAAAGACGGCTCTCTTCGCATCGTTAGAAACGGAATTGGGATAAACGAACAGGTATGCTTTAATCTTTTTGTTTCTATTGATCCTACTTCACAAGCGTGATTACTTATATTATACCACGATTTCCATTTTAAAGGCATCTGTGGAACTACAAGGTATAAAAGGAATGTGGTCGCTAAGATCAGCAACAGATGATCTGTATGACACATTTTTGGTTGTTAGCTTTATTAGCGAGACTCGAATATTAGCAATGAATATGGAAGATGAGCTCGAGGAAACTGAAATTGAGGGCTTTTGTTCTCAAGTACAAACATTATTCTGTCATGATGCTGTGCATAATCAACTTGTTCAGGTATGCATGAGTATCTTCAATTTATTATTTTGCATATATGTTTCTTTATTTGAATATTTTGTTATATGTTTCAGGTTACTTCAAGCTCTGTGAGACTTGTGAGTTCGGTATCCCGAGAATTAAGACATGAGTGGCATGCACCTGCTGACTACTCTATCAATGTTGCCACTGCTAATGCTACTCAGGTAATTAATTTTCTGTTTCGTTTTGATATTATTTAAAGGAAGACATGAGTGACTAATTTTAAAATATTAATTTTGTGACAGGTTCTTTTGGCTACTAGAGGTGGCCGTCTTGTATATCTCGAAATTGGCGATGGAATATTAGTTGAAAAAAAGCATGCCCAACTGAAATACGATATTTCATGCCTTGACATAAATCCGATCGGTGAAAATCCAAATTACAGTAGCCTTGCTGCGGTTGGTATGTGGACGGACATTAGCGTTAAAATATTTTCACTTCCGGACCTAAATCTCATGACTGAGGAACAGTTAGGTGGTGAAATTATACCCCGATCCGTTCTTCTATGTGCCTTTGATGGGGTATGATTGTAATTCTTCTAATTTATTTTTAAGTTGTTTATAGATGTCTTATTCATCTTTATTTAATTAATTATGAGAATTAAATGTTTATTTTCCAGATACCTTACTTGTTATGTGCACTTGGAGATGGTCATCTTTTGAACTTTTTACTGAACACGAGTACTGGCGAATTAACTGATAGGAAAAAAGTTTCACTTGGGACCCAACCAATAACCCTTCGAACGTTTTCATCGAAGAATACCACACGTGTTTTTGCAGCCTCTGACAGGCCAACAGTTATATACAGCAGTAACAAAAAGTTACTCTACAGTAACGTGAACCTGAAAGAAGTCAGTTACATGTGCCCATTCAACTCTGCTGCTTTCCCAGACAGGTTAACTACCTTCACCCTTAACTTTCATAAACAATTAATTTAGTGTCACATGAACAACCTAGTGATGTAACAAGGTGTCTTATGATGTGATTATAATTCTTTTAAGATGCGATGTCTCTTTTTTGGGCAGTCTTGCAATTGCTAAAGAAGGTGAATTGACAATTGGGACAATTGATGATATTCAGAAGCTTCACATCCGTTCAATTCCTCTCGGTGAACATGCAAGGCGTATCTGCCATCAAGAGAAGTCTCGTACATTTGCGATATGCAGTTTAAAGTACAACCAGTCAAGCACAGAAGAATCGGAAATGCATTTTATTCGTTTGTTAGATGACCAAACATTTGATTTCATATCCACTTATTCACTTGACCAATTTGAGTACGGTTGCTCCATACTCAGCTGTTCTTTCTCAGATGACAACAATGCATATTACTGTGTCGGGACTGCTTATGTTATGCCAGAAGAGAACGAGCCATCAAAGGTGAGCTGCTGTTAATATTTTGATACTTTGTACATATCTCTTTGCCTTTATTAAATTTCAATGCGAATATAATTTGTTATTTGTATTTTTTGATATATTTTGCTATGATCAAATATCTATGTTCTGAAAATTTAGTGTTAACCAAGAAAAATGACTCAATATTTTGATTTGTCTCTAAGGTTTGGCAATTATTGCGACTTTCGCCCCTCGAGGTTTGGCCCTTAGGGACGAAAATGACAAGATTTTGAAACCACAAGGACCCAGATAGGAAAAAACAAACCTTTGGATTGAAAGTCGCAAAAGTGGCCAAACCTCGGGACGAAAATGACAATTTACTCGATATTAATTGAAGTGGCAAAATGAGTGGGTTGGGTAGCAGGTCAAATGGACACTTTTGGAACAGGTTGACCTGAATGGGGTTTTTCTTTTTACTTGTTTGACCCGTTTGAGATTAAACATAATCTGAATGGATCTGTTCATAAGTAAATGGGTTGAAATTGCCAGAACACTTAATCGACACAATTTTGTTCTATTAATTCAGTCAAGATATGTTCTTTCATGTTTTACATATTGTTTTTTTTATCGATGAACATGTGCAGGGCCGTATTTTGGTTTTCATAGTTGAAGATGGGAAGCTACAACTAGTAGCTGAGAAAGAAACTAAAGGTGCTGTTTATTCCTTGAATGCCTTCAATGGTAAACTCCTTGCTGCTATAAATAAAAAAATTCAGCTGTACAAGTGGATGCTTCGTGACGATGGCACACGTGAATTACAGTCTGAATGTGGACATCACGGTCACATTCTTGCTCGCTATGTACAAACTCGTGGGGATTTCATCGTTGTTGGTGATTTGATGAAATCAATTTCACTCTTGATTTATAAGGTACCCAACTCATTATTCTACATACCAAAGTTATTCTATCATGTTCAGATGTGGCAAGATGGGTAGGGAGGGTATGTGTGCAACTGATTAGAACATTTAATCAAAACGGGTCTGGTCTTGTTGACCAACAAACACTTTTTATGTCCATTTTAAAGAGTAAAATGCCATTTTTGTCCCTGAGGTTTGACAAGTTTTACGACTTTCGTCCAAAGGTTTGTTATTCCGCATCCGGATCCAAAAGGTTTGAAATCTTGCCATTTTCATCTGGCTCGTTAACTGCATCCATTTTTCTCCGTTAAGTCGGGTATTTCCGTCTTTTATGTTAACTTAAAGGACGATTCCTGTCTTTTTCACTTTATGTACAATCATGTAGCATAATGTACAAGTGTTCAAAAGACCGAATTGCCCTTTTTAAGTTAACAAACTTTTGGACGAAAGTCGCAAAACTGGCCAAACCTTATAGACGAAAGTGGCATTCTACTCATTTTTAAATTGCTGTATTACATTGCTAGTACTAGTTGAAATAGAATGGGTCTGATTTTAGTACTATTGAAGTTGGCCACGATTTGATTAACCTGTTTGACGAATTTTAAGATTAAATACAACCCACGTTGAGACCCATTTACAAGTAATGTTCAAAATTGCTACATCTACTACTTATACCCCTTCTTTTGTTGTTGCCACTTCAGCATGAGGAAGGTGCTATAGAGGAACGGGCCCGTGACTACAACGCCAACTGGATGTCAGCAGTCGAAATTCTTGATGACGACATATACCTTGGTGCTGAAAACAATTTCAATCTTTTTACAGTCCGTAAAAACAGTGAAGGTGCCACAGACGAAGAACGAGGCCGTCTAGAGGTTGTTGGTGAATACCACCTTGGTGAATTTGTGAACCGTTTTCGACACGGTTCACTTGTGATGAGGTTGCCAGATTCTGATGTCGGTCACATCCCAACCATAATTTTTGGAACCGTTAACGGTGTTATTGGCGTTATTGCTTCACTCCCACAAGACCAATACATTTTCATGGAGAAACTTCAAACCAGTTTAAGAAAGGTCATAAAAGACGTCGGCGGGTTGAGCCACGAGCAATGGAGGTCGTTTTATAACGAGAAGAAAACCGCTGACTCGAGAAATTTCTTGGACGGTGACTTAATCGAGTCGTTTCTCGATCTGGGAAGGAACAGAATGGAAGAAATATCGAAAACTATGAATGTTTCGGTGGAGGAACTTATGAAGAGAGTAGAAGAATTAACAAGGTTGCATTGAGTTACTTCGCAACAAAAACCTTCTTTGAATCTTTTGTCATATCACTGCACCTTTTTTCCTTGGTTTGGTTTGTATCATCTTATAATGTTGTTGCACAAAAGAAAGAAAGTTTGTCACTTTATCTTGCCTTCCACCATCTTTTATTTATTTTTTCTTGAATGAGTTTATGTTATTAGGCATTGTTACTTGTTTTGCTGAGTTGGGAACTTGTTTATTGTCGTATGAAATTGTAGTCTGTGGAAGGGTGGATGCTGTTAGGTTGAGCCGTTGAGGTAATAGTGCACAAATCGGTTTTCTTTCTCAAACCGGTTGGTCAAAACTGGTTTTTGCTCAATCTGGTTTCCAAGTGAAAAATATTGATTCAGTTCCAAACCACTTCCGGTTTATAGGCGGTTCGGTTAAGCGGCTCCAAACCGGTTTTGACGAAGGCGTTTTCAAACCGTATCAAACCTATGAGTTCAATCAGTTTGATCTTCGGTTTCGGTTTGGGTTCTACCCGGAACCGAACCAGTTTTTTCCCCGCCTGAAGACTGAGGTATTATTTATGTACTTGGCGATTCTTGTGGGCTTCTTCATTTGCATGTCATAGCGCAGAAGAAAGACAAGTGAGTTAAAATTTTGTACAAAATACATCTTTTATTTATTTTTGTTGAATGAGTTTATAATGAAGTTAAAAATAAAAATAAAAATATAGGATAGTTAACATAGAAAAGATACGAGAAGAAAATAATTTTATACATATTACTAATTTACTAGAATATATTATTTTCATTATTAGTAATAATTCTTATTAATTAGATATTACTGTTATTTTTTAAAATATTACTATTTTACAATTACAATATAATTATGTGGGTCAATAATATAAAAACTAAACAACCATTTAAAAATAAATTCTAGAACTATCAAGACAACATGTTAAAACATTAAGAGTTGTTATAAACAATGTTAAAACACCAAGGGTTGCAGCGGTACGACATGTTATAGATTAAACTCGATTAAAACTATTAGATAAAAAGGACTCGTGATGAAATGTGGATAAAACACTTGTGACGGTATATTCGGAAATCACCAAAAAGTTACATCGTAAATTAAACTCGCGTAAAACCGCGACACATCCAAATTTGTTACAATTACTAGATAAAAGTACAGTTATTCTAAAACAAAGTATAGAAATATATAACACACAAATTGTTGAATATATTTAATAAAAAAAAAATAAATAATAAAAGGTATTTGAGTGTAAAATTCATGATTAGTTAATTCCTATTTGGTTTACAAAAATAAAATAAAAAAAATAGGTTTTATGTGGCTAAAGTGTAAAAAAGAAAACCTTTTGTGATCAAAACACTAAGATAAAACTAACAAAATTTGAGGGAGATGTGTAAAAACCAAACCCTTTGTGATCAAAATATAAAATATATATATATACTAGTTAGGTGTTCGCGCGATGCGGCGGGAGCGACACTTTACATTGTAGTACTCGTTTCTGGTAGTTTTCCTATTGCGGTGGATGTACGTCATAAGCGTTACTTTATCATTTTCTTATTGTTATAGGTGTACGTCATAAGCATTGCTTTATCATAACATCAGAAGTCGTAGAAGGGTACTGGTGTTGTTGATGATGGTTTAAGTGGCGGGCCCACATGATCCGTTCCCACATGTTGCAAAGCTTTTTGAGGCATAAACTGATGAGAGCACGAGGTAAAACCTCAATAATTCCGTTGACCACATAATCAATTCAACTTTACAATTAAAGTGTAGGGAATTACTCACCACAAAGAGTTGCTACCAAATTGATTAAACAAAATAAAATGATTGAAACTTTGTTTATTAAAGATAGAATATATCTTTTTTGGATAAGATTAAGTTTATTTAAAATCTTATTTAAAGTAGTTATCTAAGTTCTTATTTCCACTGCAATTCATTAAAACACATGTAATCTAAATGGCAAATTAACAATTTATACATGAAAATCAACTCAAGTGTTTAAATAGAAACATCACAAAATAGAATTTTGAATCTTGATGCATGAAACATTGCCCCAATAGCATACACACTGTCATCGGTATTGTAGCAGCAAGCTTTAAATTTCATGATGTGATGAACAACAATGTTCTTATTTTTTAGTCTGTAACAAGGACTAACAGCTACATCATCACAATTTCCTGCACATTTCAATAGTAATCTCTTGGTCAATTTTACAAAATCAAAGCTACCAGAAATATTTTTGAAATGAAAAAGAGTCCATGATCTTTTTTTTTTCTTTTTAAGCGCACTTCAGGAACACGACAATACCTCTTTTGAGCTATAACATATGTTCTTTCGTAGTTTCTGTTTTTGATTTTGTAATACAGCTTTAATGAACAACAATATTGTTTGTCTATATTGAAAAAAAAGGCACAAACGTCCTTAGAAAAGTATGCATTTTCAGAAATATGTATGAGAACTAACCTAGGGATAGTGCCACGTCACCGTCGGTCGTATTCTATCGCTTGTTAAGAGCTCTTGCAAAATCTTTGAATATTGCCTCAATTATATGCATGGTGATAACTTTTCACAGCAAGCTGCATTCATATGTTAAAGAATATATGCTTCAGAAAATATAATAAAAAGTTGCTTAGACAAGTAGCAGTTCCAAACCATTTATTTATAGAAGCATTAATCTTTGTTGTGTTTAGATCGAAAATGGGTCAAACCAAAAATTCAGTCAAAAAAGAAATTTTATTCATACAACCTCCTAAATCATTTTACTCAACGGTTTACTTGTTACCACGGTAATGGCCACCATAGGGGTGAGCATAAATAGGTCCGACCCGATTAGAACCGAGAACCGAACCGAAAAGTACCCGAAACCGACCCTAATATAGGGTATATGGTATTTGTTCAGTTCCTGTAAATCAAGTATGTCGGGTATCGGGTCGGGTCGGGAACAACAAAGAAGCGAAGCCAAACCTGTTGGAACCGATTTAGTATATTGATTCTGAACAAACAACTAATCTGGGCCAAAGCCCATCATAATAAGTTAACCTATTCGTGATATATCAAACAATAAGTAAGATATATCACAACTAAATCCAATTCTTCAATAAATCTTTAATACTTTTCATAAATTTTGTAAGTGTTGCTGCAAATAGTTCACGAGGTTGACTGGTTGAGGTATGGTTCCCTGAAACTCTGCAGTCAATAATCGGCTGAATTGCTGAAATGGAACTAGGATTGTGTGATTTCCATTATCTGTGCCTGTGTATCATCTGATCTGAACTGTGATTAAGCTATACATGTTGCAATGTCAAGCCTAATGTATAAACAGTTGCACACATGTGAGCATTAATATCTAGAGTTGTTGAAAATACATTACTATCATCAGATAAAACGCATAGATCAATTAAGCTTTTAAAATACATGAATGAAACCAATTCATTGTTAGATCTGAATGTGTATAGATATGAGTATCCGGGTCTGTTCTTTACCCGAAGACCGATAGACCCGATTAACAAAAGAACCGGAACCGACTTTTACATATAGGGTACTATGTCGGGTATTTATTTACAGGCTTCTCGGGTATCGGGTCGGGTCGGGTTTTCATCGGGTCGGGTCGGGTCGGGTAATTGATTTTGCTCACCCCTAGGCCACCACCACCTACAAGAAGATAAATATCTGACATAGAAAAACAATATAATCCTTATATCTTTACTACCCAATATTTTTAGATAATAATAACTTACTCAAGCTCATTTGGATCAGCGAGATCAATGATGTTTGGTTCATAGCTGTAAATAACACTAACTTTACATCAATCAAGAGCAAAAGTAAACTACCTCCATTTTGAATATTAAATCATTTGAAGAATACAATTATTCTAACTAATGATAGTAGTTAGCTTACGTTTTAAGGTCGGCCAACAAGAGAAAAGCTTATAATGAATGAGGGAACCAAATGAAGAACACCAACATTTAAATGACTTTCATCACAACAAATAGATACCACATAGTCACATATAGTTCAATCGCAGAAGAAAACTATTGCAGCGATAAGAAGCATGGTAAAAAAAAACTAACCAGTGGAAGGCAAGCCGAAACAACATTCCACATTGACAGATTCATTATCATCCCAAATCCCAATCGAACACGCGAACAAACGAAGAGCGCCAATGTAATTGAAAATCGCTTGAATCCTACAAAATTAAGGTCACCTTTATATATCTTTAAACTAACTAAATATATAATACACCGATACAATGCAACTCTACAATATTAAGGTCAGGTCACCTTTATAAATCTTTGGTTGTTGAGGTGTTGGTGTTTAGAGAACTCTACAAAGTAATTCTTGTGAGCTAAAGTCGCAATAATCAGATAATTTGTTCCAAATGCGAATCCAAACACCTCCCCGTATTCTTCATGCATATGCATTTTTTAAGAATAATTATGGGTAAAAGTGCATAAAATCATGTACATGTATTCATAAGAGTCTCAAGAAGTCTATTTTGTTCAAAGATTTAGAAATGATGTCCTAACCAAAAATGATGCGATTAGTGACCTGGTCAGCTGCAAAACACATATGCGGTTGTTGGACAGATTGCTCTCCATGAAGACCACCCGATCTCAGAATGTCACAAAGACCCTATAAACTTCAGTCCATCAATCCACCGTTCTCCTAAGTAGAAACAAATAGAAGAATTATAATTTTGTAGGAAATGAGGAAAAGTTTAAATAATTATCCATAATTTTGTTAAATCTAAGGGATTTAGATGCAATCAGATAGGGGCTAAAATATAATTAGTGTTTAAAAGACTAATTTACTCTCATTTTAGGGGTGTATTTATAATTAAAAGCTAAAAGGGAGAGGTTCTTGTTTTTTAGGTATATTAAAATGCTTCTCACTCATGCATTATAATATAGTATAGATATATAATTTTAGTTATATTGGTCTGCTTTTTTTTTTTATCATACAACCAGGTGGTATGATGGTGATGTACATCATTTACACCAGAATTTACGTAATAAATAATATGACAATTATATAAGTGGTTCATTGGTAATGGTAAAACCTTTAAATCCTTTAGGAGTTTAGGACGGGAAGTTCTTGGGTACAAGGTTCACAAATAACAGGAAATAAACGAAATTTGCTGTTAAAAAAACACACACTATATATCTTTAATAGGATACATTTTAGGGTCACCATCCTTAGGGGACTAGGGGTGGTTCACTAGTGATAGAAAGTATCACTCACATTGTCCAATAAGCAGGGGCGGACCTACCCACTGGTGTGGGTGGGCGGCCGCACCCCTTGAAAAATAAATTTTTAGGGTTAAATTTTGCCCAAAATCCCGACTGCACCCCTTGGAAATTTTCAACCGCACCCCTTAAAATTTTCAATCGCCCCCCTTAAAAGAAAATCATATGAATTTATAAAAAAAATTGTAAACACTGATTTTTATTAAAATATAACTTAGTTTATATAATTATTCTTTAACCACTTTACTTAACAATTTAACCCAATAACTTTTACTTAACAATTTAGCCATTAGCCCAATAAATATTCCATTGTAACCCAAGCCTAATTAAATTTGAAGTTAAAAAAATAACCCATTCCAACCGCCCCTTCCAATTCTTTATCCCGCTCTCCCTCTTCTGATCGCCCAGCGACCAACGTACGAAAGCAGTCAACATGCACGACGACATCGGCTGTATTCTCACCAGAAAAACTTGATTCCGGCCACCCCACCACCCGGAATCCAAAATTTAAAGAGGTACCTTCGTTTTTTATTTTTTTTTCTTGTTTTATGTTGGTTTTTTAGGAGAAATAGAGTTATGGAGGTGTTAAAGGGGTTTGAAATTTTATGTTTTTTGATGTACTTCTTTTTGTTGTTCTAGACTTTAGTAGCATGATTTTGTTGTGTTGATGTTTTTTTTTTGTTCTAGACTTTACTAGGGCTTGAAAATCATGGACCATGCTTGAACACACTGTTGCAGAAATCGGCCTAGGCGGCCGATTAATCGCCGCCTAGGCGCTAGTCGGCTAGTAATCGCCTAAATTTGAGCAAATCGGTCAATTAATCGGTCCAGGTCAAAATCGGTCCTAGTCGGTCAAAAGTCGGTCCTAGTCGGTCAAAAGTCGGTCTAGTCGGACTAATCGGACCATGGTTTTTTTGCTCAAAATCGGTCCTGGTCGGGATTAATCGGTCCTGGTCGGGATTAATCGGTCCTAGTCGGGATTAATCGGTCCTAGTTGGTCAAAAGTTGGTTAATTTTTGAATTTTTATGTGAATTTTGAAGTATTTATGTGAATTTTGAAGTATTATTTTTATATTATTGGGTATATATATATAATTTTGAAAAAATACATATAAAAATCCCATTCCGATTAATCCCGATTAATCCCTAGGCTGTACCTCACCGCCCGACTAGCGCCTAGCGCCTTCTACAACATTGCTTGAACATGATTGTTTATTTTGTTTAAGTGTTTAGTGTTTTTTATGAACTTATAGATCGATTTATATGCGATAGGAACCATGAGTAGGGAAGTTTTGGCGAGATTTCTCACGAGGAACCATTAGGAAAGTAGCTATATATGATGTTTTGCATAGATTTCAAAAAATGAAAACCCGTAGGACACAATTTTAAACATGTTTGTAATGACGCTTGACGTGTTTTTAATGGTTATATAAATTTTAGTTTGACATTCTTTTTTTTACATGACCCGACTCGATCCAACCTGATATGAACCAAATTTTTTTTATATACCTAGAGGACTAAAATCTTTAAAAATATTCCGCACCCCCATGGAAAAATTCCTGGGTCCGCCACTGCCAATAAGATCGTGCCATGTCATCAACCAAATTTCTAGTGATAGAAATGTTGGGGGGGGGGGGGGGGGTGGTATCACTAGTGATGAAATTCTATTACTCCCAATTTTTTTTAATTTTCATTTTAAAATTAAATTTCACTAATTTTTAAATTTTTTATTTTAAATTAGAAATTAACAATAAAACACTAAAATTAAAAATTTCATTAAATTTAAAAAGAAAATTACATAGGAAAATAAAAAAACAACTAAAATTGGGAAAAAAATAAACTAAAGTGGCATATCCCAACCCCACTTTGCTAAAATTTCGCGCTTTTGTTGAATGACAACTGACTTAAATGGTTCGTCGAGATGGTCGTGCTTTTCACACAAGATTTTTAAATCATTTTGTCTTTCAATCGTCTTCAAGTGATCCTTGTTGCCTAAAATGATTAATGACCCGTCTCCAAAACGCATCCTTTTTTTGCTCGTTGGCATGTTTCTTGTTCTCCGAGCAGTGCAAATACGCCTGCACCAAGGACACCTCCTCCTCGCTCGTCCAAAGTTGTCGGCCGGGTTGGACGATTTCGTGAACGGCATCATTTTCTTCTTTTTCTTCTTCTTCATCTTCCTCGTCTTCGAACGGTTGTTCTTGATCGTAATCATCATCATCGTCGTCAAGACTTTGTTGTGGTTCACGATACGCGGTTTGAACAATCACATCAACAGCAATATATCGTTGAAATTAGATAATTGTTTTTCAAAGCGTGGACCCTAAAATTTTTATTTTCTTACATTATTATTTTTTGTTCTTTTTAATATGTAAATCAATCCTTTTCACGGTTTTTACACGCAGTTAATTCAATTGGCTAACAATAATTTCAACTAAAAAACATTTCCCTATCGGTCCTAATATTCTTCTTCTACTAAGCATGTGTTAACTAAGACTGCACGGTATCGGAGGCTTAAAAAATGACGTGGAAGCCCTTCCACGCCTGGCACACCAGCCCGTGGGGTGGCATGGGGGAGGGACATGGAATCTCACCGGCGTGAGGGCAAAGGTGAATTTAGTGAGTTGGCGCGATTTGATTGATGGTTTATGTCTGTCTGTCTCTATACATATATATATATATATATATATATATATATATATATATATATATATATATATATATATATATATATATATATATATATATAAGGTTATGGTAAAATGAAAATTTATACGAGTTGTGAGAACTTAGAGAACTCGGCCTTACAAAAAGGCTAATCAAAATTTTTTTTTTGCCAAAAAAACCTAAAAAGAGTAAACTTTTCCAAAAAAATAAAAAAATAAAAAAGTAGTTTTTTTTTCATTTACGACAGCCGTAAATGCTGTAAAAAGTGATGTCATACTTATATCATCAGCTTTTTACAGCTGCTGTAAGAGGCCGAAAAACTTCACTTCGATTTTTTTTTTTGAAATATTTTTACAGTAGTCTTTTATAACATTTTAATCTATGGGTGTGAAAAAAATGGGGGCAAAACTCGCTCTCTAAGTTTTCACAACTCGGCAGGGTTTTCCCTTGATCATATATATATATATATATGTGTGTGTGTGTGTGTGTGTGTGTGTGTGTGTGTATAGGGAGATAATCATGAGAAAACTACATATAAATGATAAAACTAAAAAACATACCAATTTTTTTATTTATTTATTTTCACTACTTCTTATATATAAAAAAATTAAAAAAAAAAAAACTTGTACTGCACATGCGCATTATATGTGTACTGCACATGTGTATTATAGGCTTAAAGTTTTTTGAGTTTAGTTTAACTTTTAAGATTAGGTTTTTGGAGGTTTAGGATTAGGATTAGGTTTTTTAGGTGTGGGGGGAGGGGGTTTCGGGTTTATGTTTAAGGTTTAGTTTTAGGTTTTCGGGAGAGGGGGTGGGGGGTTTAGTTTTTTTTAGGGGGGGGGGGGGGGGTAGGCTTTTGGTGGGAGGGTGAATTTAGGTTTTTGGGGGGTGGGGGGTTTAGGTTTTTGGGGCGGTGTCAGTGGGGGGTAGGTTAGGTGGTTTAGGCTTTTCCGTATTATTGCATATGTGCAGTACAAATATTTTTTTTTTAAATTTTTGATATTTTTATATATAAAAACTAACGAAAATTAATAAAAAAATTGTAAAATAAAAAATTGGTATGTTTTTTAGGTATTTTTAGTTAGTTTTTTGATTTTCTCATTTAAACTAGTTTTCTCATGATTCATCCCCTATATATATACACACACACACAAAAAAACAACACCTCTATCTGTTGAACACCACCACCGAAAGCCACCACTATGCAATCAAACCACCTGAATCTATACTTCTGTACTGAAAGAAATCATTTAGGGGACACTTGTCATCATATTAGGCCATGTATCTTTTTATTTTCTCACCAATCTCTTATAGATAATTATTTATAGATAATCATCTTACAAAATGTTATTTAGTTTAATCTTTTATAGATAATTATTATTTAGCTTAATCTCTTCTAATTAATTATAGATAGCTCTCCTACTAAATATTATTTAGTTTAATCTCTTCTACTTAATTATAGATAATTATTATTTAGTTTAAATTTAATGTATAATTCTCATTTATAATATTATTTATTTGATTTTCTATATCATATTATTTTCATTATTTATATTACCTAACACAACTACAATTTTTAGTTTCATTTTACCCAAATTGTTACTTCTTTTTGACAGATACCTACTTTTTCTTTGTAATATACAAATTTACTTTTATTCTTTTTGATGATATAATTATCTCTAGTAAACTTTATACTTTTGCCATTAAATAGATAATGCTAGACATAAGATCGAAAAAAAAAAATTAGGTGACATCAATAACTTAAGACACAATATAATTATATGTATAATATGCACTTTTTAATAAAATAATACGTACCAAACAAAATTACAAATATAAAATAGTGAATTGCAGGTTTTATCCTTTATCTTTATACCACATTTTAAGCGGTGTCCTTTGTCTTTAAAATTGATGACTTTTATATTTAATGTTTCCAAATGCTACATATTATGTCCTTTCACCCTAACCCAATTATTTTTTCTGTTAACTCTGATCATGTGCCTTGCACGTGAGAACAATTTTGTCATTCCATCTTTGAGGGACTATAATGCAAATAACCTAAACATCTCACCTAACTTTAAAAACCAAAATTAAAATCTACCATAAACCTAAAGGACTAAAACGTCTTTTTAAAGAATATCTTCACTGGCAACAAACCATTGATCCCCCCAGTCATCTGAGCTCCAAATTCATTTCAATGGCGGACAAACCATTGAAATGCAGGGTAAATGATAGTTTAAGATGCCAATTAGGCCAGCGATGAAACATGATATTATGAAGAGATTTGATTTTGCAAGTTCAGATATGAAAGCGAATCACTCTCTCAGATCTGAAAATATGAAATCGTCAATTAGGCCACCACCTTCATCCGGTGCCATCTCTCTCATATTTGAAATCGCAGATCTTCTATAGCCGGAGATGGTCGAAACGACTGAACTTGCCTGGTTCAAATCCAAATCGATAACCACTGTCTTAGAATTTGAAAGAATTATTACTCAGAGATGCACTGTCTAAAAATTCTTAAATACTCCTTCTGTAAGGGAATGAAGGTATAGCAATTTAGCAAATATAAAAGTATTAAAATTAGATGAGATGACATTTTTGTGGGTTTTTAGTTGAACATGATGGACTCTCGACTCTAGTAAAGTAAGACTGATATTCTGTCCACCTTTTTTATTACAAGTCAAATAGTCAATAGAGATCTGTATCTATTTTCACAATATGTAAGAGTTTACATCTCGATAATTTGTTTACGTAGGAATCCGTTCGTGTAAAATAAATAAAATTCCCTTTTATTAACTTGAATTACAGAAATAACAGAATGAAACTGAAATAAATTACAATAACTGAAAGTACAGAAATACAAACAAGAAAAACTAGGACAAAAATCCGAACAGAAACACTGTTCGCAGCTGAGTATCGTGTTAGACATGGGTCCCTTAAAACAAATTTCGAGTCTCACAGGAGAACTCGTTTATTTCCAGGATACAACAGCTAAAGCAGTTGCACTGCCGGTCTTGACTCCAACCCGAAGGTGTACCTGAAGCTTGAAGAAGATGAAGAATTCTGTGAGAGAAAAAGATTAGAGCTGGTGAATTCCGTGTATCTTCTGCAGTAGGGTAGCACCCTATTTATAGTTGCAGGTCTTGACGAAACTGAAAAGTGAAAAATGAATTAAACGGGCGAATTAAGTTGCATTGAACGTCTTCAATGCACTTTAATTCGTCATTTAATTCACAGTCAAAAGCATTGACTTCGTCAGTTTCGAATGCTGAAGTGTAACTGCCCAGTGTAGCTGCACTGTTATAAATGCTGGAAACTTCTGAGATTTTGGGTGGAAAAGAAGAATGGACTGTTTGAAATGTTGGGGTTGGATCTGCAGTGCTTTCTTCTTCTCCGGTGGGTTTTTGGGGGGTTTTGAATGTTGAGAGAGAAACAGAGTTGAGGTAGAAAGAAAGTGGGGTGTATGAAATTTAGGGTTGGGTTTTGATTGATAGTCTGCCATGCATGTCAAATCACATAATATTATAATATATATAATGTACTAAATTATGGTTGATTTTACCTAAATACCCTTCAAGTACTCTTATTGACCTCATCATTCTATTAAATTTAATTAAAAAAAGCTTCAAAATTTATGAAAACCATCCCCAGTTGCGAGAACCGTGAGAACCACTCTCGACTAATTAGATTCTGCCCCCATTAAGGGTAGTTTAGTCATTTACCCCAAATGTCATATCTGTCCCGCTCTCTTCATTTAAAGCAACCAAATCTTTTTAAACATCTCTCATCTTTCTCTCTCTTAAATTATAAACCTTCATCTCACTTAAATTCATTAACCCCCATCTCTCTGTCTATGCATTTTACTCTGGCGACCCCCTCCTTCTCCGGCGACCCCCTCCTTCTCCGGCAACAAGACCGACAACCCCTCGTTTCTCCACCCTTCTCTCCTCTGATTTTCTGTTTATACTTAGAAAAGGGGTCTTGATGAGATGAGGTATGATATCTGGGTTCATGAACTTTTTGTGGACTTGTTTTCCGGCCAAGTTCCGACAGACATGTTCACAACGGTTCTGATTCTGGTGGTCGTCAAGATGGTCTCTTATGGTACAAGGATACAGGACATCATTATAATGGAGATTTCTCCATGGCTGTAGTTCAAGCTAATATGGCATCAGAGGAGAGAGAAAGGCGATGCGGTGGTGTTTCTGTATACCAGATCGAGAAGAGAGAAAGGCGGTGTAGTGGGGTTTTCTTTAGGGTGGTTTTTCTGGGGGGGGGGGGGTATCTTCCGGTGGTGGGGGTGGCCCGACGGTGTTGGCGGTGCTGGTGTTGGAGGCGGTGGCTGTGTGAGCGGCGGTGGCTGAACCCTTGGACGACGTCGCCACACAGGGGGTGGGTGTGGCATAAACCCTCGTCAGTGGTTTTACGGCTGATGATGTTGCTGCGTTTGTTGGTAACGGTTTACTGGTGCTTTTGAATGTTTGATTCTGGAAACAATTGTTTTGAGTTTCTTGGTGAGAATCTTGAATTTTGGTATAAATTGATGTTTTTTTTGTTGGTTAAATGAAGGTATGGATTCGAAGGATTTTGGGTGTCTTTTTGGAAGATTGAACAGTGAACTATGTGGGTTTGATCTGTTGCAAAAAATGGGGGTTTCTTGATTTTTGTATGATTTTTTATGTTTGGTATGGATTTGCATGATTTTGGGTGTCTTTTTTGGTAGATTTGAATAGTGAACTATGTGGGTTTTGATCTGTTGGATTTGGGCGGTGATGATGCAAAAAAAAAAACGTATATTTTGACGACGATGGCGCGGCAAGGTTGGTGGATGGTAGATTTTTGAACCTGCAACCCCACGTTGCAGCCTTTGATTATCGGAAAATCTGTGCCAAACCCCGTTTTTTTAAGAATCCACACATTGTTTTGATTTTTGTTGTTGGTTTTTTATATTTTTTTCCCAGTCGATGATGATAATAATCTATCTGAGACACCTACCGAGTTGCGATTTCTAGGTGTGTTCGTTTTGTGTAAAAAAGTTTTTGTAAAAAAAAAAGTTAAAACCGTAAACTTTTTAACATAAAACGTAATTTTTTTAACGTAAAACGTAAAGTTTTTAACGTAAAACATAAACTTAACGTAAAACGTAAACTTTTTGACGTAAAACGTAAACTTTTTAACGTAAAAATAAAATTGTTTTGGTTTAAAAATCTGGATCCAAAATGGTTTTTAATAAAGAATTATGTTTAAAAAAAACAAGTAATATAATAACACAAAAAAGTAATAAAAAAACAATAAAGACAAAAATGAGTAAACTTACTAAACTAACCTTTTGAATTAAAATATTAAAGATATAATAAGACAAAAAGTATTTAATATTAATTTTAATTACTTTTAATCTTATCCATCTATTTTGAAAATCTAATGGTTGAAAAGTGGTTCTCTCGGTTCTTACAACTGGAGGTGGTTTTCATTTTAGCGGCCACATATATATAATGTAAGTATCTGAAGAAAATCCATATAATTGAGAAAACTTGGGAAGCTCTAACCTCACGAAATTTTTTTTTTTGAAAAAATTTACACATGTAATATACATGTTTTTAAGGGTTTTGGGCAAAAAAAAAATCAAAAAAGCGTCGAGTGGTGAAGGGGTAAGGTCCCAAAAACCTCATAAAAGGGATTTGAGACCATACCACAAACCAACCTTTTTAGCCTTTCGACCTTGCGCGGCTGCGCATCGGTCTTACAAAGAAGGAAAAATCAGCGATTCACAATCGCGCGCCCAAAAGGGAAACATGAATCCTTGCGCCTTCTCCCATTTAACAAAGGATTAAAATCCTCTGTTCAATACTTCCGCCTAAATATCCAGACTTGGATACTATTTTACCCAGACTTGGGATTTATTTGTCTGTGTCCACACAGCAAGGTGTCACACCAGATTACAGCAGTAATCTTCTAGAAAGAAATACAATCGTACACTACCCAGACGGTTATAACCGTCTGGACACGTGTCATCACCACAAGCAACCCTGAAATCACAACGAAGGCATGCAATTGGAGAGTAATCTCCACTTAATCACTTTCCACATGGCAATCCCCCAGCCATAGATCAAACCACGATCCGTGTGCATTCACATCGGATCGAGACAACTTAACGAAGGATCAAAGAACTTAACGGAAGAAAAGATAACCGCTACGGCGTTAGCATCTTCCGTCATCTTTTCAATAACAGGTTTTCCCTCCCAAACTCCCGGTTATAAATATGAGAACTGTTCAGGTATAAACTCAGATCACACTCACTTCTCAAATACTTATCTTCTCCATTACCAATACTTATTCTCACGCCGGAGTCGGGTCAAGGAGAGAACCCTCTTCTCCCCTTGACGAGGCTAACGGTGTTCTTTTTTGCAGAACCACCGTAGAAGAAATCCCGTTGCAACTGAATCAACCGAGAGAGAGCTAACCCTTTTATGCGGATTCAAACCCCCTAACTATCTCGGTTCCGACCATTTAGTTAGTGTTTCTTCATTGGCGCCCACCGTTTCTCAGTTTTTCTAGTTTCTATCTCGTTTCGATTCAGTTCATTCCATTTTCTGTTTTTTGCACATGGCAGAAAATTCATCATCTCACCGACAACCTGGTCCTCGACCAAACGTCGGAAACAATTTACCAGTGGAAGGGATCGTAGAAGAGGCCTCGGACGATAATGAGGTTCAATCCAATCGAGCAAATGGTCCTGTTACTCCAGGAATGTTACCAGCAAACCCTGCACAATCAATCTTACCACCAGGAGAAACTCCGATATCATGGTATGTCCGGTCCCAAGGGGCATTAAACGCAGTATACACACAATTGTGTGCTCAAACTGCTCCTGTAACCCAATCACGGAGGCCGGGATCTAGAGCTCATGCCTCTCAGCGAGAAGAGTCAACTTATGACGATACAGGCAGTTACCAGAGACAACACCATGGTGAACCACACCCTCGTCGAAGACAATCGGTTCATGATAGGTTGGGTTCCCAACGGGACGCTCACACTGATGAATCCGATCAAACATATCGTTTGAGTGCAAACACCAGCGTATTCAACAGACTGCAGCCAAACTATAACAAATGCAGGCCTCGAGCGGTTTATAACCCTGAGGCAGAGCATAACTATGACTTAGTTTATCGCCCTGATGAAGCGGCAGAAAACTCGAAGTTCATACTGGAGATAGCTCTGGCTCCATTGGAGAGGGCCAAATTACCATCTAATGTTGGGAAATTTAATGGGTTAACTGACCCCGATGATCATCTGAGAGTATTCACCAGCGCAGGGTTGGTTGGCGGTTGGACTCTTCCGCTATGGTGTCATTTGTTTGTGCAAACATTAACCGGCCCAACGCGAATCTGGTTTGATAACCTACCAATAGGACAGATCGAGTCGTGGAAAGATCTGCGTAGAAAGTTTTTAACACATTTTAGCCAACAAAGGCGGTCAAAGCGTGATACATCCGACGTCATGAACATCTGGCGCCGCGATGACGAGAATCTGGAAGATTTTATCACCAGATACAATAAAGAAGTGTTAGAGATTGGAGGTGTTAACGAACAGCTAATCCGTGCTCAGTTCAAGTACGCGGTTAGATGTGACGACATGGTCAAGGTATTATCGGGAACAGAGGGCCTTCCCACGAGTTGGGAAAAGATAATGGCGGCGGCCAAGGTTTATGCGCAGACCGAGAAAAACCTTACTACAAACAGGCCACCACCACCACACAACAGGCCCGCAGATTTAAGCGCAACTGGTGAAAGAAGGTACAAAAAATCATGGCGCGAGGCATCAGGAAGTCGTTCCTCTGAAGATGCCCGCACAACAATCAACAAGCTCTCTGCGCAAAGAGAGAACAAGCACGAAAATAGGGAGAGGCAGTGGACACCCCTAACAAAGACCCCGGCGGAGGTTTTAAGTACTGAGGATCACCAATTCAAACCTCCGATTCCGATGAAGAGTAAACGTGGTCAAGACCCGACGCAATACTGCGAATATCATAAGGATAACGGGCATACCACGAACAACTGCATATCTCTGCGCACGGAAATAGAGAAGGCCCTCAAAAATGGAGAACTTACGCATTTGCTCCAGAATATGCGCAAGGAGATTAAGCAGATTACCCGGGGAGAAGAAAGCTCAAGCAAACGGGCTAAAACTTAAAGGACTCTATAAGTTTTCCGCAGAAAAGACATGACTTATCAAATGCGGCGGAACTATCAGGGAGTAAGTTAAGTTCCGTTTAATTATCCGAAAAACTTTGTAATGCCTCTGAGCACTATCCATGAATAAAAATTACAAAGTTTCTATTATTTTTGTGTTTACAAAATGCATGCAATTTCTTTTTAGTAAGTGCAAAAACATTATGGTAGTATAACACAAAGCTCCATGCGCGGTCAGTGATCACGTCACAAACGACCATAAACTCACACATGAGCTTCATACCAACTTTATTCGCCTTACTCAAAGTAAAAGTAATTGTACTCATGCAAGATATTGTAAAGTCATTCAACAAAACAAATAGAAACCTGCTATTTTTAAGCGTACAAATACGCCCTAAAGAGTTTAGACACAGCAGTGTTTAAAATCCTTGCGCAACAGCGCACCAACAAAACAAGGATCTACATCCTACATAAAAAAAAAATGTTCAAAACAATTTCATCCTACTCTAAATCTTCTCCCCCATCTGGAAAGATTTCTTTAAGTTGCGCAACGTGATCGTCCGATTGCAGCGCCACATTTATCAACTCCATCACTGGAAGTTGTAAGTTATTAAACTCTGTCTTCATAGCAGCCAGCGCGCTGGCAGTATTAACGCCAAAGGTAGCAGACTTGCTATCATCCCAGTTAACTTTCAAAGCGTTATTCACATGTTGGGAACATTCCGCATAACCTTGCGCGTAACCATCTCGTCGCGCAGCGACCATCAAATTAGCAACAGTTTTATCCAGTTCTTCAGAGTTTAATACAGATTCAGCAACCTATGAAATCAAGTAAAGATAAGCATCAAAACAAGAAAAGCGCATACATGGACAAAAAAGAAGAAAGGAACTTACACAAGCAATCCCGCGATCTTTCAACCAGGCCATATCATTCTTCAAAGGTTCGAGCTCGCTTTCCGCTGAAACTCGCGCCATTTCTGAATTCTCCAGTTTCTCTTCAACCTCAGTCAAACGGCGGGAGGTTTCAGTACTCTCAGAACGCGCAAGCTCCAGATCCTTCTTCAATTGTTCCTGGTCAGAAACCAAAGCGGTAAGTTCTTCTAATTCTTTATCTCTAACGGCAAGAGTGGCTAAAGCTTGTACCTCCCGTTGCTCACTTCGTTCCCTATGAGAGCGCGCTTCCTCCAACATAGCTTCCATGTCAGCTTTTTCTTTCTTCAATCTTTCTACCTCCGCATCTTGATTCTTCAGATTTTCAACCTCAGCCTTGAGGTTATTTATGATATTACGGAGGTTTGCCTACTCGGCATTATCTTTCTCACAAATTCTCCTCCAATTTTTGCGCTCCTCAGATAAAAGCGCAGCTTCAGCTTCAGCTTTTCTTTTCCAACCAGAAACTGACTATTCCTCAGTCTTGCGCTCAGCTTCAAACTTAGCTTGCTCGGCCTCTAATTTAGCCTTCAACTGAGCCACATGTTTTTCATCTTTAGCAAACTTCCTTTGTGATGCTACAAAAGATACTCGCTCTTTATGCATGCTATACCACTCACGCACTATACGGTGAGTGGTAGAAACATGAGAAGCAGTTTCTGCAAGATAAGACTGATAAGTCTGTTCGTAAGGCTGATTTTCCTGAAATTTAATCTCGCCAGGCGGAAGTATCCCCTGCAACCAATCTTGGCATACACGCCAATCCGAGAAGGTATCTCCTTTCTTCACATTCCAAACAGGAACATGAGGATCAGCAGCATCTTTCTCCGCATACGTCTGGTAATAATACTCTCCCAGGGTTTCTTCTGGACGAATTGGAGATTGCTTCTCAACACCAGCAGATGAACCTGCCTCCTCAGTGGCGGCCTTCTCAGTATGCTCAGGTATAGTTTCAGAAGGTCTAGGGGGAGAAGATTGAATTTTTTCAGCAGTTTCCTTTTCCGGTATCGGTGGATTATCAGCATCATTTACCACACCCGGCTCAACAATCTGTTCAGTCTCTGTACTAGCACCAACAGGCTCCTCAGCCTCAATAGTTTTCTCAACACCTTCCCCAGCTATCTCTGAAGACTTTAACGGGTCTGCAACGGCAGCGCGCGGCGGGGAAGGGGGAAGTTCTTTATCAACCACAGTTGGTACGTCTACAGGAACAGGAGAAACAGGAATTTCTGGACAAACAAAAGTCTGTAAAAATCCTATCCGCTCAAAGAAAACAAAGAAAAGCAATACTTACCAGGAATAGATTCTGAAACAAAAGCATCTAGGTTTCCTTTTCTGGTAATCTTCTTCCTCTGCACTTTCTTGAGAGGTTGACCCTCCACATCAGCATCAGCTTGCTTTCTCTTACCAGCCTTCCTATGAACCAAATGTTCGGGACTGGAATCTAGATCAATAGGCTCATTCGGGTTAGAAGGAGGAATATCAGCAGAATCCTTGGGTTCAGGCTTTGGTTCCCGCATAGTCACTACAGGAATAAGACCCTCCAAAGAGTCAGAAACCACCACATAATCACACCTGGAGACAGAAGTACGGCGCGTACCTTTCTTCTCTCCAACATTTTTCACTTTCAAAGGTTGAGTCTTAACAGTTTCACTTCTCTTCGGCGCGGAAGTGGACGTAGTTGCGCGTTTTTTCTTCTCAGGGCCCACGCCCAAATTTAACAATTCACCTACGAAAGCGCAAAACAAAAAATTACTCAAAGCAAAAAAGAAAGGGAAAAACAGATGTAAACTCACCAACACCAGCTGCCGGTTGAACAGATAGATCCGCATCCCGCGGAAGAACAAAATTTTTCACAATTCGATGATACCAAAGCTCTTCTTCAGGCTTCTTCTTGATAGTACCCATTCTCCCGCCTTCCCTCTTGAAGGCAACAACATATAGAGAAACAACTACATTTGAAGAAAGAGCAGATTAAAAAAAAAAAAAAAAGAAAAGAAGAAGAACAGTGAAAAAGCCCCAAACTTACTATGACCATCCTCGGTGTATACGGGCTTATCATCACGTTCCATCTTCCAGTTCAAACTCATGCCGGCTCCGACAAGGGCTTTTTCCGGCAACGCAATATTGGGCACATCCTTCAAATCCTGGTACCAATTTTCATCAACCGGAGTCTGAAGGGTTTCGATCGGAATATCTTCTTTCCCTCTAAGAACCATCCTCACAGGAATTACTCCAGCCTTGATATAAAAGAATTTTTGCTTCCAATCATGAAAAGATTTTGGGGGTTGATGTAAAATCTTCTTTGCAGAAGCCCTCTGAACAAATGAATAGAACCCTTGGATACAGTGCATCTGATAAAAAGCCCTAAATCGGGGAACAGTTGGCTCCACATGCATGGTCCGACATACGAATTCGAAATGCCGAACCCTAACCATACCAATAGGGTGGAGTTGGGAGATGTGTAGATTGTAGAATCCAAGAATTTCAAGGAAAAATCTGGTGACAGGCAAGCGAAAGTTACCGTCACAGAAGAAATCCCAAAAGAGGGTAATGTACCCGGCCGGAGCATCGGCTGCCGTTTGTCCTTCTCCAGGATACAAAGCACCCCAGTTCTCCGGAAACTTAAGATTCTGAATCAAACCCTCAAAAGACGCCCTGGGCCACTTCAATGGTGGAAGTTCAGTCGACATATCTTCAACAAGATCTTCTTGACGTTCTCCGGTTGACATAAGCGAGAGAATGATGGAAAGTTTTCTTAAGAACAAGGAATGGGGAAAAGCTTTCAAACAAAACAATGATTACACAGAGGAGGTTACCCAAACGATTATATACCCATCGCAATAAATAGCATCGGTAACCGTCACAGCACTGTTCCGGGTATCACGATTCCCCAAGCAACAGAAAAAGCAGATGTCAGAACATACACGCGTTTACACGCGCGCGTGTAGGACACGGACAGTAAAAAACAACTGACAATGACAGGTTGTCAAAATCAATTTACTGTGCTAACTTCAAGTCGAAGATTTATCATAAAAATCTTTACAAATTCAAATCTTCTCGTAGAAGCTTTCTCACCTTTTCGCGCCCAAAAACCATTTCCCTCTCATAAGTCCAGTGCTCCACTTACTTGCATAAGTACAACACTAGACTGGGGGGACTTGAAGGGGTAAGGTCCCAAAAACCTCATAAAAGGGATTTGAGACCATACCACAAACCAACCTTTTTAGCCTTTCGACCTTGCGCGGCCGCGCATCGGTCTTACAAAGAAGGAAAAATCAGCGATTCACAATCGCGCGCCCAAAAGGGAAACATGAATCCTTGCGCCTTCTCCCATTTAACAAAGGATTAAAATCCTCTGTTCAATACTTCCGCCTAAATATCCAGACTTGGATACTATTTTACCCAGACTTGGGATTTATTTGTCTGTGTCCACACAGCAAGGTGTCACACCAGATTACAGCAGTAATCTTCTAGAAAGAAATACAATCGTACACTACCCAGACGGTTATAACCGTCTGGACACGTGTCATCACCACAAGCAACCCTGAAATCACAACGAAGGCATGCAATTGGAGAGTAATCTCCACTTAATCACTTTCCACGTGGCAATCCCCCAGCCATAGATCAAACCACGATCCGTGTGCATTCACATCGGATCGAGACAACTTAACGAAGGATCAAAGAACTTAACGGAAGAAAAGATAACCGCTACGGCGTTAGCATCTTCCGTCATCTTTTCAATAACAGGTTTTCCCTCCCAAACTCCCGGTTATAAATATGAGAACTGTTCAGGTATAAACTCAGATCACACTCACTTCTCAAATACTTATCTTCTCCATTACCAATACTTATTCTCACGCCGGAGTCGGGTCAAGGAGAGAACCCTCTTCTCCCCTTGACGAGGCTAACGGTGTTCTTTTTTGCAGAACCACCGTAGAAGAAATCCCGTTGCAACTGAATCAACCGAGAGAGAGCTAACCCTTTTATGCGGATTCAAACCCCCTAACTTTCTCGGTTCCGACCATTTAGTTAGTGTTTCTTCAAGTGGAGATTTTTTTCAAAAAAAAAAACAAGTTTCTGGGGTAAAAAAACGCCGAGTGGATATTTAAAAAAAAACAAGTTTCTGGGGTAACATATGTTACACCAAAACTTGTTTATTTTTTTAAAAAATATCCACTCGGCGCTTTTTTTTATTTTTTTTTTCCCAAAACCCTTAAAAACATGTAATGTGTAAAAATTTTTAAAAAAAATCGGGAGCTTTGAGTTTCCCGGGTTTTCTCGCCACAAGTGGGTTTTCTAAATATCCTTCCCCCATATATATATAATTTCATCTACTTAAGTATGATGTTTAATAAAATAAAAATTTATGTATTTACACTAGTAGAACATCCCTATCCTTCGATCGATACTGTCGACCTTACTCGTTATGAGGCGAGGATTGGCATCAGATGACTTCACTTGAGACATAACTTCTTCCGATAACTGAACTTCAAGTCTTAGCTACCCGAAATAAAATAGAATAAGGGAAGTTGACTTCGAAACCGCACTTTGAGCTACCTACAGGAGGAAACTTCAAGCTTTCTATGGCACTTATCCCATCCTCAACTCGGTAATCTATCTTTATTGACTTGCCTTCAACAACCTTAGCCCCAGGTGGTGGGATAAGATTTAATATTAATTTTATTTATTTAGTTAATATAAGATAGAAAAAAAATATGATTGAATAGTAGGAGGTTGTATGATGATAAATTGGTTAACTTTATTATAATGTCAAATGTTTTTAGTTATATATTTTTTGAACTATTTATAAAAAAAAAAAATAAGACTTTGTTATTGTTAGTAAAATCAATGATTTATATTGAGTGAATTGCAAGTTTTGTCCTTTATCTTTATATCATATTTCTAGCAGTATCATTTGTCTTTAAGATTGATGACTTTTGTACTTAATGTTTTCAAATGCTCCAAGTTATGCCCGTTCGTCCTAACCCAGTTATTTTTTTATGTTAACCCTGATCATGTGCCTTGCACCTGAGGGCAATTTTATCATTCCATCTTTCATGGACTAATTATTGCAATAACTTATAACCATTTTATTACAAAATACTTAAAAACTGAAAGATTAAAAATTAACAAAAAAGTTATATATATAAATAACTCTCTACCACTCCACCACCACTCAACCTTTTACCGCAAGCAATCACCACCTTACCACTTCTAACCACCACCCACTACCCCCACCTGCCAAATCACCACCACTCCACCACCACCCACCCCTTTGCAAAAATTAGAACACATATATAAACAGTTGGAAATTTGTGAAAATAGCATTTTTCACAAATATAGGAAAATGATTTTTTTCCTGTTTTGGACTGGAAATAAATATAATAAAATGAGCGGGTTTTATGTATTTGTGGGTTTGTGTTCTATGTTGGAAGAGCTTTGCAACGAACTAAACCACGTCCAAAACGGAGCTAAGATGAATGAGATATCGATGCTCAAAGTTTGGTGTTTGAAATTGAATGCTGAAAAAGTGGGAAAGTGGCACCTTGTCCCACATAGGAGGAGAGATGAAACTTAAAGGGGTATTTAAGTGGAAACTATCCATCCTTATTGTTTCATGGAAGCACTCACTAAGTGTACTCGCGAAGGGTGCGGAGCACCCTAACTCGCACTCGCACACGCGCGCGTGGCGTGGGCGATGAGGCGCAGTGTGGCGCTTTGATGGCGCACTTTGCACTTTGCTCGCATCGCCGAGAGCCGCCTTTGTATTTTTAACCATGTGCGTGTGGTGAGACACAAGGAATGCAGTGACCAAAACGTGGCATGCAGGCGCATGGACTAGACTGGTCCGCGCGCAGTGGCGCATGACGTGGCAGTCATACGCGTACGCGCGCGAGTACACGTGGCATAGTGGCGCGCACTCGCGTATGGAGCATGGGCACTGAAGTGTCGTGCGTGGAGCACCAAAGTGAGCCAAAATGGCGCAACTGTGTGGCGTGCTTGTAGAGGCTCACAGGTGACGTGGCGCACACGCGTAGGTGCGCATGGGTGTGAGCCAAGGTGGCGCATACGCGCATGAAAGTGAGCCGCCAAAATGGCGCACGCGCACAAGAGCATGCAGACCTGCGCGCGCGCGCTCAGAAGCTTCCAGCATTTATAACAGAGCAGTTACACTGGGCAGTTACACTTCAGCATTCGAAACTAATGAAGTCAATGCTTTTGACTGTGAATTAAATTACGAATTAAAGTGCATTGAAGACGTTCAATGCAACTTAATTCGCCCGTTTAATTCATTTTTCAGTTTCGTCAAGACCTGCAACTATAAATAGGGTGCTACCCTACTGCAGAAGATAAGGTGTATAAGTCGTGAAAATAGCATTTTTCACAAATATAGGAAAATGATTTTTTTCTGTTTTGGACTGGAAATAAATATAATAAAATGTGTGTGTTTTATGTATTTATTTGTGGGTTTGTGTTCTAAGTTGGAAGAGCTTCGCAACGAACTAAACCACGTCCAAAACGGAGCTAAGATTAATGAGATATCGATGCTCAAAGTTTGGTGTTTGAAACTTGAATGCTGAAAAAGTGGGAAAGTGGCACTTTGTCCCATATAGGAGGAGAGATGAAACTTAAAGGGGTATTTAAGTGAGAACTCTCCATCCTTATTGTTTCATGGAAGCACTCACTAAGTGTACTCGCGAAGGGTGCGGAGCACTCGCACTCGCACACGCGTGCGCGCGTGGTGTGGGCGATGAGGCGCAATGTGGCGCTTTGATGGCGCACTTTGCACTTCGCATCTATAAGAGATTGGTGAGAAAATAAAAAGATACATGGCCTAATATGATGACAAGTGTCCCCTAAATGATTTCTTTCAGTACAGAAGTATAGATTCAGGTGGTTTGATTGCATAGTGGTGGCTTTCGGTGGTGGTGTTCAACAGATAGAGGTGTTGTTTTTTTTTTGTGTGTGTGTATATATATAGGGGATGAATCATGAGAAAACTAGTTTAAATGAGAAAATCAAAAAATTAACTAAAAAACATACCAATTTTTTATTTTACAATTTTTTTATTAATTTTCGCTAGTTTTTATATATAAAAATATCAAAAAATTTTAAAAAAAAATATTTGTACTGCACATATGCAATAATACGGAAAAGCCTAAACCACCTAACCTACCCCCCACTGACACCCCCCAAAAACCTAAACCCCCCACCCCCCAAAAACCTAAATTCACCCTCCCACCAAAAGCCTACCCCCCCCCCCCTCTAAAAAAAAACTAAACCCCCCATCCCCTCTCCCGAAAACCTAAAACTAAACCTTAAACATAAACCCAAAAACCCCCCTCCCCCCACACCTAAAAAACCTAATCCTAATCCTAATCCTAAACCTCCAAAAACCTAATCTTAAAAGTTAAACTAAACTCAAAAGCTAACTTTAAGCCTATAATACACATGTGCAGTACACATATAATGCGCATGTGCAGTACAAGTTTTTTTTTTAATTTTTTATATATAAGAAGTAGTGAAAATAAATAAATAAAAAAATTGGTATGTTTTTTAGGCTATTTTAGTTAGTTTTTTAGTTTTATTATTTATATGTAGTTTTCTCATGATTATCTCCCTATACACACACACACTCACACACACACACACACATATATATATATATATATATATATGATCAAGGGAAAACCCTGCCGAGTTGTGAAAACTTAGAGAGCGAGTTTTGCCCCCATTTTTTTCACACCCCTAGATTAAAATGTTATAAAAGACTACTGTAAAAAAATTTCAAAAAAAAATCGAAGTGAAGTTTTTCGGTCTCTTACAGCAGCTGTAAAAAGCTGATGATATAAGTATGACATCACTTTTTACAGCATTTACGGCTGTCGTAAATGGAAAAAAAAAACTACTTTTTTATTTTTTTATTTTTTTTTGGAAAAGTTTACTTTTTTTAGGTTTTTTTGGCAAAAAAAAAATTTGATTAGCCTTTTTGTAAGGCCGAGTTCTCTAAGTTCTCACAACTCGTATAAATTTTCATTTTACCATAACCTTATATATATATATATATATATATATATATATATATATATATATATATATATATACTAGCAGGATGCCCGCACGATGCGGCGGGAGAGACACATCGCATTGCGATACTGGTTTTGGTAGTTTTCTTATTCATATAATATTTTATGTTTATTGTAGCATTATTATGATAGATATACATCAAAACGAAGTAATCGGGTAATCAATTTCATTTTGTTTTGCATGGTTCGGTCGGTTCGGTTATTATCCTCAACCGAAGCCAAAACCAAAGGCATCAGTTGGTCTATTTTATTAACCAATCGGTCCTCGGTTAAACACTTCGGTTTATTCAGTTAAATTGACGATTTTCAGTTTGGTTCATTTAATTTTAGTTAACAGCAAAAACCATACCTGGACTAAAACTTTTGCTTAGAAATATATGAAATTGAGATGTAAATACATTAATTGAAAGTATAAACATATGAAATGGAGATATAAAATATGAAATATATGAACTGGAGGTATAAAAGCTAGTAATATATTAAAATACGAATGGTTTAGTTCAGCTAATTTTGGTTAAACGAGAGTACAAAAAAATTGATAACCGATTTTTGGTTAATTCGATTTTTAGTTAATTCAGTTTTTTGTTGATTTCGGTTCAGTTTCGTCTGTTTTCAGCTTGGTTTAGGTTAACGATTTAGTTATTGCTCACCGATAACTGGTTTTAGTTAATAAACGATAGGTGCGCGCGCTATGCGGCGGGAAACATAGTTGTCACGATGTGCATTGTTCGGTTGGTTAGATTATTATTCTCAACCAAAATCGAGGTCATCGATTAGTTAATTTTTATTAACCAACCCGTATTCCGTTAATTGGTTTTGTTTATTCAGTTAGATTGACGTTTTTTTGTTTGATTCATTTAATTTCGCTTAATAGCCAAAACTAAAGTTGGGCTAAAACTTTTGATTAGAAATTCATGAAATTTAGGTATAAATACATGTAATGAATGTATAGGTACATGAAATGAAGGTATAAAAGCTAGAAATATATGAAAATATGAATGGTCTGGTTCAGTTAATTTTGGTGAAATGAGGGTACAAAAAAATCGATAACCGTTTTTGGTTAATTTGGGTTTTGGTTAATCAGTTTTCAGTTAACTCAATTTTTGATTGATTTCAGTTCGGTTTCGATTTACAATTCAACCCTTAGACACTTTTAATCACGTAACATATCAATATTTTTAATTAAAGAAACTATAGCAATATTATATTCAAATGAAAGAGAATAAAATACTTGTTTATATGGTATAATTTTGAAAAAAAAAAATATTAACATACCAAAAAATATTCTCAACCAAAATCGAGGTCATCGATTATTCTATTTTATTAACCAACCCATATTCCGTTAATTGGTTTTGTTTATTCAGTTAGATTGACTTTTTTTGTTTGATTCATTTAATTTCGCTTAATAGCCAAAACTAAAG
The DNA here is from genome assembly GCA_030545235.1 of Helianthus tuberosus. Lineage (NCBI taxonomy): Eukaryota > Viridiplantae > Streptophyta > Magnoliopsida > Asterales > Asteraceae > Helianthus > Helianthus tuberosus. Next base: position 17,670 of record JARYGA010033133.1, on the reverse strand, counting down.
TTGGGCTAAACTTTTGATTAGAAATTCATGAAATTTAGGTATAAATACATGTAATGAATGTAGGCAAATTGGATTTAAATAATCCCAACTTGCTCAATTTGGCCGATAATAATCCCAACTCAGTTATTGGCCGATAATAATCCGAACTGGTCCACTTTTGGCCGATAATAGTCCGTCGTTAAAAATAGCTTAACGGAGTTAAGCTTTCTTCCGAATTACAAACCGATGTTTTATGGATTTTGATCAGAACGAGGATACGAGTTGATTGATATAAAATTTACCTCGAAATACTGTCCCAAACGACGAAAACGGTGCTTCAATTCGGGTGTTTAAACTTCCAATTAACAAAAATCAAGTCGTTTGAAGCACCGTTTCGAGGTAAGTTTTACATAAATCGAATCGTATCCTCGTTCTGATGAAAATCCATAAAACATCGGTTTGTAATTCGGAAAAAAGCTTAACGGAATAATGGCGGACTATTATCGGCCAAAAGTGGACCAGTTCGGATTATTATCGGCCAATAACTGAGTTGGGATTATTATCGCCCAAATTAAGCAAGTTGGGATTATTTAAATCCAATTTGCCATGAATGTATAGGTACATGAAGTGAAGGTATAAAAGCTAGAAATATATGAAAATATGAATGGTCTGGTTCAGTTAATTTTGGTGAAATGAGGGTACAAAAAAATCGATAACCGTTTTTGGTTAATTTGGGTTTTGGTTAATCAGTTTTCAGTTAACTCAATTTCTGATTGATTTCAGTTGGGTTTCAATTAACAATTCAACCCTTAGACACTTTTAATCACGTGACATATCAATATTTTTAATTAAAGAAACTATAGCAATACTATACTCAAATGAAAGAGAATAAAATACTTGTTTATATGGTGTAATTTAAAAAAAAATGTTAATATACCAAAATGTTATGGCTGTTTAAAAATCGGGAGGGGTGAGTTAGTTTTTTATAAGGAGATAAAGTCTGACTGCTAACTAATTATCTATAATTTTGTTAAAGATGAAAGTTTAATTACTTGACATTCTCTAGCTATTAAACTTTCTGGGATAATGGCTAAGTACGTTGGGTTTTAATCACTTGTACACTAAAGAATCATCTATTTGTACCTTTTAATCCACACGTCACAATACTTTTGGATTTTTTTAAAACATCATAGTTTATAAGATATGACAAGAATACGTAAAAGAATTATAAGTTTGTTGTGGAGAGAGTAAAGTGTAACTAATTACCTATTTTAGGGGTGTATTTATAAATTAAGTGGGAAAAAAGTTCTTATTTTTTGGATATCTTAAAATGCCCCTCACTCATGCATTATAATATAGTATAGATAAGCTAGTTTTTCAGTAAACTTTTCACAACCAATAGCTAGAAATCACACTCGTATAAAAGAAATGAAGTGAACAATAAGAAATTAAGTTAACTTTAGAAAAAAACTTTTGTTAGTTAAAACTTACGTAGATATATAATTGGTACATTATATGTGGCTTCCAAATTTTTATACCTCTTTGTTGGCAAATCAACCAACACATATATATTAACCAAATTGTCAACCATCCCAGTTTTCATAAAATAAAATCATCCGAAACTACCAAAAAAAAAACCCTTAACAATATTAACATCTAAAGAACATCAAAAAGTTGAATAAAACTAAACTAAACAAATTCAGCTTTGATCTCAAAGCCAAGGATCATCCACTTCTTTTCACAATCTCGCTAAAAGATTTTTCCGTCGACGTCAACAACTTATAAACAAAGCCTCCAGTGACTGCTCCGATGATCGGACCAACGATATACGCCCGAATTCCTTTGAACCTCCACTTCACAATAGCCGGTCCAAGACTTGTTGTTGGATTCATTGATGCTCCAGAAATCGGCCTGAAATTTAAATCAATAAATTCCATTACATATTTTCCAAAAACATTATATTTATATTATTCAAATATATATATATATATATATATATATATATATTAAAAGTAAAGAGTTACCCTCCCACAAAGACATTTAACATAATGGTCATTCCAACTGCAATCCCTCCATGCTTCTTTATCTACAATTTACATATCAACAAAATTAGTAAAATAATAATAATAATAGTTTAAATAAAATATTCTAATTACAAGATCGTTCACAAGAAAACATACCGCCCTATGATCATTGCTAGCACCCGAGATAACAAACATAAGGATGAAAGTAATGATTATTTCGACAACAAACGATTGAACAACCCACGGGTATGGTTCCAAAATATGCATCCGAAGTCACATCCATAATCAACGACAATATCCCACTTGCAAGAATCTATCCAAACAGTTGACAATATATAAAAAGCCACCTTCGCAAAACATTAAGAATAATACCACAAAACATAGTACTTCATTAACTACAAAAGATTTACATTAACATATAGTCCAAATGTCACACCTCTTTAAATGGACACAATCCTAAAAGAGATAATGTAACGGTAACCGCAGGATTAAAATGCGCGCCAGAGACATGACCAACAGCGTATATCATGGCCATAACGATCAAGCCCCATGTTACACACTCCCAGGAATGTTATAGTGCCGCCGTAAAGTTTATTAACAGCCACTGAGCCACAACCAGCAAAAATAACACAAAATGTGCCAACAAATTCTGCCAACAACTGCGCGATGATATAAATAATTAACAATATAAATTGGGTGAGGCTAAACGTACGCGAAACACTATTAATAATTAAGGATATAAGTTATTAAGTAACATGCAACATATGTATGTATATATACCTTTTGAGCTAAATGGATTTTGGGATTTTTGGATTCACTCAAAGCATGAGTGCCTTTCTCCATGGCTGAAAATCGAGGGTCTGCTACCTCAATCATTTCGAAAGCAAAAAGTAAATAATATTCACAATTTAGGGTTTAGTATGTGAAGGATATGGTGGTTATATATAGGGAAGAATTATATGAGGTGGGTGACGTGGTATATATTTGTTTCCATTTTGAATTTTGAAAGTTGATAAGTTATCTAGATGCTTACCATGAAATCGAAAGTTAGTTGGGATTTAATTTCTTTGTTATTAACGTTTTAATTAAAATGTGATTTGTTGAGTTACAATAATATTTAATAAAGTTTTGTGAGTTTTAATTGAATAGTCAAGTGGCTTAATTTGAAATGTTTTTGGTTTTCTGGTAAAATTAAATATGTACTCCTTTTTTATTTTCGTTTTTTTTTTTTTTCAATCAATTATCTATCCTATATTATAATGTATGAGGCAATGGCATTTTAAAATACCCAAAAAATAAGATATGACAAGAATATGTAAAAGAATTATAATTTTGTTATGGAGGGAGAAAAGTCTAACTAATTATCTATAATTTTGCTTAAACCATAGGGATTTAAGTGTAATAAGTTTAGGGGCTAAACAATAAATAGTGTCTTAGTTAACACATGCTTAGTAGAAGAAGAATATTAGGACCGATAGGGAAATGTTTTTTAGTTGAAATTATTGTTATCCAATTGAATTAACTGCGTGTAAAAACCGTGAAAAGGATTGATTTACATATTAAAAAGAACAAAAAATAATAATGTAAGAAAATAAAAATTTTAGGGTCCACGCTTTGAAAAACAATTATCTAATTTCAACGATATATTGCTGTTGATGTGATTGTTCATATACAAAGAACTAAAATAAGGATGGTGACCCTAAAATGTATCCTATTAAAGATATATAGTGTGTGTTTCTTTAACAGCAAATTTCGTTTATTTCCTGTTATTTGTGAACCTTGTACCCAAGAACTTCCCGTCCTAAACTCCTAAAGGATTTAAAGGTTTTACCATTACCAATGAACCACTTATATAATTGTCATATTATTTATTACGTAAATTCTGGTGTAAATGATGTACATCACCATCATACCACCTGGTTGTATGATAAAAAAAAAAAAAAAAAAAAGGAGACCAATATAACTAAAATTATATATCAATACTATATTATAATGCATGAGTGAGAAGCATTTTAATATACCTAAAAAACAAGAACCTCTCCCTTTTAGCTTTTAATTATAAATACACCCCTAAAATGAGAGTAAATTAGTCTTTTAAACACTAATTATATTTTAGCCCCTATCTGATTGCATCTAAATCCCTTAGATTTAACAAAATTATGGATAATTATTTAAACTTTTCCTCATTTCCTACAAAATTATAATTCTTCTATTTGTTTCTGCTTAGGAGAACGGTGGATTGATGGACTGAAGTTTATAGGGTCTTTGTGACATTCTGAGATCGGGTGGTCTTCATGGAGAGCAATCTGTCCAACAACCGCATATGTGTTTTGCAGCTGACCAGGTCACTAATCGCATCATTTTTGGTTAGGACATCATTTCTAAATCTTTGAACAAAATAGACTTCTTGAGACTCTTATGAATACATGTACATGATTTTATGCACTTTTACCCATAATTATTCTTAAAAAATGCATATGCATGAAGAATACGGGGAGGTGTTTGGATTCGCATTTGGAACAAATTATCTGATTATTGCGACTTTAGCTCACAAGAATTACTTTGTAGAGTTCTCTAAACACCAACACCTCAACAACCAAAGATTTATAAAGGTGACCTGACCTTAATATTGTAGAGTTGCATTGTATCGGTGTATTATATATTTAGTTAGTTTAAAGATATATAAAGGTGACCTTAATTTTGTAGGATTCAAGCGATTTTCAATTACATTGGCGCTCTTCGTTTGTTCGCGTGTTCGATTGGGATTTGGGATGATAATGAATCTGTCAATGTGGAATGTTGTTTCGGCTTGCCTTCCACTGGTTAGTTTTTTTTTACCTTTAAATGTTGGTGTTCTTCATTTGGTTCCCTCATTCATTATAAGCTTTTCTCTTGTTGGCCGACCTTAAAACGTAAGCTAACTACTATCATTAGTTAGAATAATTGTATTCTTCAAATGATTTAATATTCAAAATGGAGGTAGTTTACTTTTGCTCTTGATTGATGTAAAGTTAGTGTTATTTACAGCTATGAACCAAACATCATTGATCTCGCTGATCCAAATGAGCTTGAGTAAGTTATTATTATCTAAAAATATTGGGTAGTAAAGATATAAGGATTATATTGTTTTTCTATGTCGGATATTTATCTTCTTGTAGGTGGTGGTGGCCTAGGGGTGAGCAAAATCAATTACCCGACCCGACCCGATGAAAACCCGACCCGACCCGATACCCGAGAAGCCTGTAAATAAATACCCGACATAGTACCCTATATGTAAAAGTCGGTTCCGGTTCTTTTGTTAATCGGGTCTATCGGTCTTCGGGTAAAGAACAGACCCGGATACTCATATCTATACACATTCAGATCTAACAATGAATTGGTTTCATTCATGTATTTTAAAAGCTTAATTGATCTATGCGTTTTATCTGATGATAGTAATGTATTTTCAACAACTCTAGATATTAATGCTCACATGTGTGCAACTGTTGATCTATGCGTTTTATCTGATGATAGTAATGTATTTTCAACAACTCTAGATATTAATGCTCACATGTGTGCAACTGTTTATACATTAGGCTTGACATTGCAACATGTATAGCTTAATCACAGTTCAGATCAGATGATACACAGGCACAGATAATGGAAATCACACAATCCTAGTTCCATTTCAGCAATTCAGCCGATTATTGACTGCAGAGTTTCAGGGAACCATACCTCAACCAGTCAACCTCGTGAACTATCTGCAGCAACACTTACAAAATTTATGAAAAGTATTGAAGAATTGGATTTAGTTGTGATATATCTTACTTATTGTTTGATATATCACGAATAGGTTAACTTATTATGATGGGCTTTGGCCCAGATTAGTTGTTTGTTCAGAATCAATATACTAAATCGGTTCCAACAGGTTTGGCTTCGGTTCGTTGTTGTTCCCGACCCGACCCGACCCGACCCGACCCGACCCGATACCCGACATACTTGATTTACAGGAACCGAACAAATACCCTATCCCTATATTAGGGTCGGTTTCGGGTACTTTTCGGTTCGGTTCTCGGCTCTAATCGGGTCGGACCTATTTATGCTCACCCCTATGGTGGCCATTACCGTGGTAACAAGTAAACCGTTGAGTAAAATGATTTAGGAGGTTGTATGAATAAAATTTCTTTTTTGACTGAATTTTTGGTTTGACCCATTTTCGATCTAAACACAACAAAGATTAATGCTTCTATAAATAAATGGTTTGGGACTGCTACTTGTCTAAGCAACTTTTTATTATATTTTCTGAAGCATATATTCTTTAACATATGAATGCAGCTTGCTGTGAAAAGTTATCACCATGCATATAATTGAGGCAATATTCAAAGATTTTGCAAGAGCTCTTAACAAGCGATAGAATACGACCGACGGTGACGTGGCACTATCCCTAGGTTAGTTCTCATACATATTTCTGAAAATGCATACTTTTCTAAGGACGTTTGTGCCTTTTTTTTTCAATATAGACAAACAATATTGTTGTTCATTAAAGCTGTATTACAAAATCAAAAACAGAAACTACGAAAGAACATATGTTATAGCTCAAAAGAGGTATTGTCGTGTTCCTGAAGTGCGCTTAAAAAGAAAAAAAAAAAGATCATGGACTCTTTTTCATTTCAAAAATATTTCTGGTAGCTTTGATTTTGTAAAATTGACCAAGAGATTACTATTGAAATGTGCAGGAAATTGTGATGATGTAGCTGTTAGTCCTTGTTACAGACTAAAAAATAAGAACATTGTTGTTCATCACATCATGAAATTTAAAGCTTGCTGCTACAATACCGATGACAGTGTGTATGCTATTGGGGCAATGTTTCATGCATCAAGATTCAAAATTCTATTTTGTGATGTTTCTATTTAAACACTTGAGTTGATTTTCATGTATAATTTGTTAATTTGCCATTTAGATTACATGTGTTTTAATGAATTGCAGTGGAAATAAGAACTTAGATAACTACTTTAAATAAGATTTTAAATAAACTTAATCTTATCCAAAAAAGATATATTCTATCTTTAATAAACAAAGTTTCAATCATTTTATTTTGTTTAATCAATTTGGTAGCAACTCTTTGTGGTGAGTAATTCCCTACACTTTAATTGTAAAGTTGAATTGATTATGTGGTCAACGGAATTATTGAGGTTTTACCTCGTGCTCTCATCAGTTTATGCCTCAAAAAGCTTTGCAACATGTGGGAACGGATCATGTGGGCCCGCCACTTAAACCATCATCAACAACACCAGTACCCTTCTACGACTTCTGATGTTATGATAAAGCAATGCTTATGACGTACACCTATAACAATAAGAAAATGATAAAGTAACGCTTATGACGTACATCCACCGCAATAGGAAAACTACCAGAAACGAGTACCACAATGTAAAGTGTCGCTCCCGCCGCATCGCGCGAACACCTAACTAGTATATATATATATTTTATATTTTGATCACAAAGGGTTTGGTTTTTACACATCTCCCTCAAATTTTGTTAGTTTTATCTTAGTGTTTTGATCACAAAAGGTTTTCTTTTTTACACTTTAGCCACATAAAACCTATTTTTTTTATTTTATTTTTGTAAACCAAATAGGAATTAACTAATCATGAATTTTACACTCAAATACCTTTTATTATTTATTTTTTTTTTATTAAATATATTCAACAATTTGTGTGTTATATATTTCTATACTTTGTTTTAGAATAACTGTACTTTTATCTAGTAATTGTAACAAATTTGGATGTGTCGCGGTTTTACGCGAGTTTAATTTACGATGTAACTTTTTGGTGATTTCCGAATATACCGTCACAAGTGTTTTATCCACATTTCATCACGAGTCCTTTTTATCTAATAGTTTTAATCGAGTTTAATCTATAACATGTCGTACCGCTGCAACCCTTGGTGTTTTAACATTGTTTATAACAACTCTTAATGTTTTAACATGTTGTCTTGATAGTTCTAGAATTTATTTTTAAATGGTTGTTTAGTTTTTATATTATTGACCCACATAATTATATTGTAATTGTAAAATAGTAATATTTTAAAAAATAACAGTAATATCTAATTAATAAGAATTATTACTAATAATGAAAATAATATATTCTAGTAAATTAGTAATATGTATAAAATTATTTTCTTCTCGTATCTTTTCTATGTTAACTATCCTATATTTTTATTTTTATTTTTAACTTCATTATAAACTCATTCAACAAAAATAAATAAAAGATGTATTTTGTACAAAATTTTAACTCACTTGTCTTTCTTCTGCGCTATGACATGCAAATGAAGAAGCCCACAAGAATCGCCAAGTACATAAATAATACCTCAGTCTTCAGGCGGGGAAAAAACTGGTTCGGTTCCGGGTAGAACCCAAACCGAAACCGAAGATCAAACTGATTGAACTCATAGGTTTGATACGGTTTGAAAACGCCTTCGTCAAAACCGGTTTGGAGCCGCTTAACCGAACCGCCTATAAACCGGAAGTGGTTTGGAACTGAATCAATATTTTTCACTTGGAAACCAGATTGAGCAAAAACCAGTTTTGACCAACCGGTTTGAGAAAGAAAACCGATTTGTGCACTATTACCTCAACGGCTCAACCTAACAGCATCCACCCTTCCACAGACTACAATTTCATACGACAATAAACAAGTTCCCAACTCAGCAAAACAAGTAACAATGCCTAATAACATAAACTCATTCAAGAAAAAATAAATAAAAGATGGTGGAAGGCAAGATAAAGTGACAAACTTTCTTTCTTTTGTGCAACAACATTATAAGATGATACAAACCAAACCAAGGAAAAAAGGTGCAGTGATATGACAAAAGATTCAAAGAAGGTTTTTGTTGCGAAGTAACTCAATGCAACCTTGTTAATTCTTCTACTCTCTTCATAAGTTCCTCCACCGAAACATTCATAGTTTTCGATATTTCTTCCATTCTGTTCCTTCCCAGATCGAGAAACGACTCGATTAAGTCACCGTCCAAGAAATTTCTCGAGTCAGCGGTTTTCTTCTCGTTATAAAACGACCTCCATTGCTCGTGGCTCAACCCGCCGACGTCTTTTATGACCTTTCTTAAACTGGTTTGAAGTTTCTCCATGAAAATGTATTGGTCTTGTGGGAGTGAAGCAATAACGCCAATAACACCGTTAACGGTTCCAAAAATTATGGTTGGGATGTGACCGACATCAGAATCTGGCAACCTCATCACAAGTGAACCGTGTCGAAAACGGTTCACAAATTCACCAAGGTGGTATTCACCAACAACCTCTAGACGGCCTCGTTCTTCGTCTGTGGCACCTTCACTGTTTTTACGGACTGTAAAAAGATTGAAATTGTTTTCAGCACCAAGGTATATGTCGTCATCAAGAATTTCGACTGCTGACATCCAGTTGGCGTTGTAGTCACGGGCCCGTTCCTCTATAGCACCTTCCTCATGCTGAAGTGGCAACAACAAAAGAAGGGGTATAAGTAGTAGATGTAGCAATTTTGAACATTACTTGTAAATGGGTCTCAACGTGGGTTGTATTTAATCTTAAAATTCGTCAAACAGGTTAATCAAATCGTGGCCAACTTCAATAGTACTAAAATCAGACCCATTCTATTTCAACTAGTACTAGCAATGTAATACAGCAATTTAAAAATGAGTAGAATGCCACTTTCGTCTATAAGGTTTGGCCAGTTTTGCGACTTTCGTCCAAAAGTTTGTTAACTTAAAAAGGGCAATTCGGTCTTTTGAACACTTGTACATTATGCTACATGATTGTACATAAAGTGAAAAAGACAGGAATCGTCCTTTAAGTTAACATAAAAGACGGAAATACCCGACTTAACGGAGAAAAATGGATGCAGTTAACGAGCCAGATGAAAATGGCAAGATTTCAAACCTTTTGGATCCGGATGCGGAATAACAAACCTTTGGACGAAAGTCGTAAAACTTGTCAAACCTCAGGGACAAAAATGGCATTTTACTCTTTAAAATGGACATAAAAAGTGTTTGTTGGTCAACAAGACCAGACCCGTTTTGATTAAATGTTCTAATCAGTTGCACACATACCCTCCCTACCCATCTTGCCACATCTGAACATGATAGAATAACTTTGGTATGTAGAATAATGAGTTGGGTACCTTATAAATCAAGAGTGAAATTGATTTCATCAAATCACCAACAACGATGAAATCCCCACGAGTTTGTACATAGCGAGCAAGAATGTGACCGTGATGTCCACATTCAGACTGTAATTCACGTGTGCCATCGTCACGAAGCATCCACTTGTACAGCTGAATTTTTTTATTTATAGCAGCAAGGAGTTTACCATTGAAGGCATTCAAGGAATAAACAGCACCTTTAGTTTCTTTCTCAGCTACTAGTTGTAGCTTCCCATCTTCAACTATGAAAACCAAAATACGGCCCTGCACATGTTCATCGATAAAAAAAACAATATGTAAAACATGAAAGAACATATCTTGACTGAATTAATAGAACAAAATTGTGTCGATTAAGTGTTCTGGCAATTTCAACCCATTTACTTATGAACAGATCCATTCAGATTATGTTTAATCTCAAACGGGTCAAACAAGTAAAAAGAAAAACCCCATTCAGGTCAACCTGTTCCAAAAGTGTCCATTTGACCTGCTACCCAACCCACTCATTTTGCCACTTCAATTAATATCGAGTAAATTGTCATTTTCGTCCCGAGGTTTGGCCACTTTTGCGACTTTCAATCCAAAGGTTTGTTTTTTCCTATCTGGGTCCTTGTGGTTTCAAAATCTTGTCATTTTCGTCCCTAAGGGCCAAACCTCGAGGGGCGAAAGTCGCAATAATTGCCAAACCTTAGAGACAAATCAAAATATTGAGTCATTTTTCTTGGTTAACACTAAATTTTCAGAACATAGATATTTGATCATAGCAAAATATATCAAAAAATACAAATAACAAATTATATTCGCATTGAAATTTAATAAAGGCAAAGAGATATGTACAAAGTATCAAAATATTAACAGCAGCTCACCTTTGATGGCTCGTTCTCTTCTGGCATAACATAAGCAGTCCCGACACAGTAATATGCATTGTTGTCATCTGAGAAAGAACAGCTGAGTATGGAGCAACCGTACTCAAATTGGTCAAGTGAATAAGTGGATATGAAATCAAATGTTTGGTCATCTAACAAACGAATAAAATGCATTTCCGATTCTTCTGTGCTTGACTGGTTGTACTTTAAACTGCATATCGCAAATGTACGAGACTTCTCTTGATGGCAGATACGCCTTGCATGTTCACCGAGAGGAATTGAACGGATGTGAAGCTTCTGAATATCATCAATTGTCCCAATTGTCAATTCACCTTCTTTAGCAATTGCAAGACTGCCCAAAAAAGAGACATCGCATCTTAAAAGAATTATAATCACATCATAAGACACCTTGTTACATCACTAGGTTGTTCATGTGACACTAAATTAATTGTTTATGAAAGTTAAGGGTGAAGGTAGTTAACCTGTCTGGGAAAGCAGCAGAGTTGAATGGGCACATGTAACTGACTTCTTTCAGGTTCACGTTACTGTAGAGTAACTTTTTGTTACTGCTGTATATAACTGTTGGCCTGTCAGAGGCTGCAAAAACACGTGTGGTATTCTTCGATGAAAACGTTCGAAGGGTTATTGGTTGGGTCCCAAGTGAAACTTTTTTCCTATCAGTTAATTCGCCAGTACTCGTGTTCAGTAAAAAGTTCAAAAGATGACCATCTCCAAGTGCACATAACAAGTAAGGTATCTGGAAAATAAACATTTAATTCTCATAATTAATTAAATAAAGATGAATAAGACATCTATAAACAACTTAAAAATAAATTAGAAGAATTACAATCATACCCCATCAAAGGCACATAGAAGAACGGATCGGGGTATAATTTCACCACCTAACTGTTCCTCAGTCATGAGATTTAGGTCCGGAAGTGAAAATATTTTAACGCTAATGTCCGTCCACATACCAACCGCAGCAAGGCTACTGTAATTTGGATTTTCACCGATCGGATTTATGTCAAGGCATGAAATATCGTATTTCAGTTGGGCATGCTTTTTTTCAACTAATATTCCATCGCCAATTTCGAGATATACAAGACGGCCACCTCTAGTAGCCAAAAGAACCTGTCACAAAATTAATATTTTAAAATTAGTCACTCATGTCTTCCTTTAAATAATATCAAAACGAAACAGAAAATTAATTACCTGAGTAGCATTAGCAGTGGCAACATTGATAGAGTAGTCAGCAGGTGCATGCCACTCATGTCTTAATTCTCGGGATACCGAACTCACAAGTCTCACAGAGCTTGAAGTAACCTGAAACATATAACAAAATATTCAAATAAAGAAACATATATGCAAAATAATAAATTGAAGATACTCATGCATACCTGAACAAGTTGATTATGCACAGCATCATGACAGAATAATGTTTGTACTTGAGAACAAAAGCCCTCAATTTCAGTTTCCTCGAGCTCATCTTCCATATTCATTGCTAATATTCGAGTCTCGCTAATAAAGCTAACAACCAAAAATGTGTCATACAGATCATCTGTTGCTGATCTTAGCGACCACATTCCTTTTATACCTTGTAGTTCCACAGATGCCTTTAAAATGGAAATCGTGGTATAATATAAGTAATCACGCTTGTGAAGTAGGATCAATAGAAACAAAAAGATTAAAGCATACCTGTTCGTTTATCCCAATTCCGTTTCTAACGATGCGAAGAGAGCCGTCTTTATATGCTCCTGAGCAAGTGACAACTTGGCCTTGACCTTGCCTCTCTAAGTCAACCACACAAAAGTCAACAATAGGGCCCAAGTTGACATACTTTTCTAGCACTTCTACATCAGAACCCTTTGCATCAGGCTGGAGATTTAACTTAATAAGCTGCAATGGACAATGGAGTAAAAACTTTAGTGACATGACATGATATAACGCAATTCAACAGAAACGTGAAAACTTCACAAATATAGGAACTTGATACTTCAAATTAAAAAGCAGGTCTTCGTTTAAGTTGTCAGTTTAAATGTTTTTATATATAAATTTGGCCCATGTATTTCGTCTCCTAAATCCCTGAATTGGAGAAAGTATAACCATCAACAATTGCGAATTAATAAAATAAAAAACAAGTGATCGTGTATACACACCTGGGAATCTCCATAGCTTGAGCCTACATATACAAACGCATTATCAAGATATGATATGGTTGATGCTACAGATGTTTCCCCGAGATGCTCAATTTTTAGTCCAGTAACCCTAGAAACAACATAAAGAAATTGTCGCTAAGAACAATCATGAACAGCATCAAGTAGGCTTAATGATGCAATACATACATACACACACATATGTGTGTACATCTGTATAAGCAGAAAATACAGAATTATAACTCACTTTTCTTTCTCGTGTGCTATGACGAGCAAGTGAAGAAGCCCACTAAGATCACCAAGTAAATACCTAGAACCATCAGCATCCACCCTTCCATACGATCTAGTAATTGACTACAATTTTATATAACACCATCGTCATCAATCAAAAAAATAAACAACATTTATAAAATGTGTATGTGTGTGTGTGTGGGAGAGGGGGGGGGGGGGGGGGGGGTAAGAAGAAGGTTCACTTGACTTACGGGTTTAATTGGAATCGCTTTAAATGTAGAAGCACTACAATAGACAATTGTCTCTTCCCCAATAATTAATACACCACAAAAAGGTGGAGGAACCGGAATTAGCAAATCAGCACCATTATCAAGATTGTTCTGAGACCACGGACCTTCAACAAAGTCTTTGTCCTTTAAAGAAACCTCGTATGTTTTAACATGGCGAGCATCTTTGTTATCCTGAAATTAAGCAACAAGATGTTTGTTGTTCGTGAAAAGATTTTTGATTCTCATTAAATAACATTCAGCTGTTAATAACTTCGGAAACAAAATCTTTCTAAGAAACCAACCTGATATAGAACAACAATTGTAGGCTTTGGACAACCATATAGAAATTTGATATCCAAAACTTGAAGTTCTTCTAGCCTGAAATACATATATAGGAAGAGAACAATAAGTTGGTTACTTTCAGTATCACAACACTTGTGAAGAAATAGAGCAGAATGGGGTATTTATAATGAAAATGAACGGTGAAAAACTTTTGCGTTTGTCAAATAAGCATAAACGATGTGACAGTAACATATAGTGCTCAAAAGTAACATGTGCCTGATGTTAAATGCTTCTTTAAGTTGTCCTTTGTTATCGAATGGAATAACCTGAAGACATAAAGCAGTGTGGTTATTCCAACGGCATAAGCAAACAGAGAAGGTGAACTGAAACTTGAAACCTAAATTGCCTCAAAAGAAACAAGTACCTTGAACAAGCCATCATACAAATGGAGTCCAATGAGTCTGCAGTCAGGGTCAATTATGCCTATCTGCAAAGATCAAAATGTGGAAGAGAATATTAGACACTAAATAAATGGAATAGGGCTCAATTTTGCTATTATAAATATAATATGGCGATGTTCAAGAAACCTGATAGTGATACATACCTGGCCATTGTCTGTAGGTCTGCCTATGCGATCCGAGACATCACCGTTAGATCTACACAGATCATAAACAAAAAAATATTAATATGTTGTAGAAAAACATAGTTTAGCTTTACTATAGAACCCAACCTTGTAATAACCTCATTCGCAGCGGCATCCCATTGAAGGACGCAAAATTTGTATCTTTCTGTTGCAATAAACAGAAGGTCTTGTGTTTCACCCTTTAATACATGAACAACACAACATGAATGATGCTGAACTGTATCATAAGTTCTTATAAAATCTACACATTAATCGACTCACATGAGGACGGAAAAGTTCTAGGGTAGCGATTCTTCCGTATATTGGCACATCCAGCATAGGCTGCATAAAAGCAAATTCTCGATTAAATATAGCATCAGATTTATCCACCAATCAAAACTATTGGATCTTGTCATACTTAGAGATGCATGTTAAAATTATGGATGATGTAATAAAGTTGATCAATATGAATGATACAACTTCAAGCATCTAAAAAACGTAAAAGTAGAATCTTACATCCTTTGCAGTGCAACCTTTGTCTATAATTGTTAAAAAAAATTAGTCTACGTTTAAGCCTTAAAATTCTTTATTCTCGTATCTTGGTCAATTTATATGCAGGATAATGATGCTCTTTTCTTTTAATTTTACCACTGACTAACTTTTTGTTTACTGTTGCCTAAGCAGATATATTTATCTTTCTACATTTGTTGAAGAAAGTTTTCAAAAACTAGATCAACTGGAAATTTAAATTTTGTTCACTCTGGACAACAGAACATACTTTTCCTCAGATGTGTCCAATATTATTAGTTTATTGTAAAATAAGTAGAAATGACAGCAAAACCAAACCTTGCTGCATGGTATAAGTTGTCAATTATTTAGGTTTATACTAGGATATCTGAAATTTCTGAATCAAAACTTGGCATGTAGGTTAAGTAAATTGGAATGTTGTGCAGCTAAACATACACCGGCGTAATAAAGGACCAAAACCCATACATGATGGCTAATGCGTGTTTACAAAGCACACATGAACTATCTAATATGCAAACATCATATGAGCGTGAACCCACCTGCAAGCCTTGAGGAGTAAGTAAATGAATCTCTATACGCGTACATTTCCTGGCAAACAGATGCACATTGAACAAAAATGAGTCACGAGATAACGCAATTAAAATCCCTTTGTTACTAAAAATGCTAAAATTTCCAGAAAAAAAAAAGCTAACAGAAAGTAACGGGAACAAAAAATTATGACCAAGCAAAAGCATGTTTCACACAGCCTAATCTCGTAGCTAACAAACCACAAAGATACAGTTTAAATTCTTAGGTCATCCCTAATATCAATCCTATACAAAAAATCCATATATATAAACCGTTTATCTTTATCAATAACGGAACAAATTCTGCGCACAATGTAAAAACTAAGATGCCATATTCTGTACAGAATAGTATTACACATGGATTTATTCTAGATATGATAATTATACAACAAATTTAACACATAACAATTAAAAATGTAAACTTCTAGACAGAAATCAACAAAGAGTCTAGCATTTTACACCGATTAATTGTCACGAAAAAAACCGCCAAATTACCGAAATGCTAGCTCAAATTTACGTATCTGTCTAATATAATACATACCCCGCAACCGTATAAGAACACACAAATCTATTAACAGAGGAATAAACCCTTCACACCATGTAAGAACTAACATAATGCCATATTCTGTTACACTTGGATACCTTCTGAATATGATAATTATAACAAGAGATGTAAAATTCACAACAGATATCAACAACAATTTCTAATTTTTTACATCAATCAATTTTTCACAAAAAAAAAAAACCTCCAAATTACAAAAACAATAGCTCAAATTCCCCCATCTAACCTAATCCACAGCTTGCAATCGTTCTCCAATGCTCGTAAACAACACAAATATAGAATAATGTTACACTTGGTCACTTGGATACCTTCTAGACATGATAATCATATAACTACTCACATAGCAACTAAAAATGTAAAACTCATAACAAAAAACAACAACCCTAACTTTTCACATGAATCAATTTTTCACTAAACAACCGTAAAATTACAGAAACGATAGCTCAAATTTACACATCTAACCTAATCCACAGCTCGCAATCGTTCTCGTACACTCGTAAACAATACGAATCAACATCTACTAAACGGAAACGAAAACGGAATCGAAATGAAAATAGAAATCGGAGTGAAGACTTACGCGATGATAAGGTTGAGTTCTTGAGAACCGGTGAAATTACCTACACATGAATGAGTGACATTCGTCGGCTTATGAGCTGTAACGACGTAATTATACGTACTCATCTTCTTCTTCGAAATGGAACCCTAGAAACCCTCTTCTTCTCGATTCTTCGATTTCTGTTGGACACCGGCACCGCGAATGCTACTTATTATTATGTTGCTGGTGAGAATGCGGGCCACGACGTCGTTTTGAGGTGTATGAGGAGGCTATGGGTATTGTTGGTATTGGGCTATGTCTAACATATGAGACACTGGTTGTTCAAGTTTAGGGTTCCTATTCTTGTATTTTTATTTTTTTAAGATCTTTTTCATTGATGTTTGATCTATTTAATTGTTCTAGTCTAATTTGAGATAAGTGTTGTAGTTTGTTGTTTGGAAAAAAGTAAAATTGTATTAGGATTTTTTTAAGTTAAAAGACATTGCGAAAGTTTTCAAAAGAGTTTATGTATTTACCTGACTCGGTGTTGAAATTTATAATTGGATACACACAAACGTATTAATGAGGTGTCATAGTTGAAATCGTGATATAATCTGAAAATGGGAGATTGTTAATACAAACATAACTACGATGTATTAAACTTTTTACCTGATATGTCTTGTGTAGCTTGATCGTTTGTCCTTCGTAATGATGTTCTACGTTATCTATAGATAAAAAAAAATCCATGATATTATGTATACTAAATCATTTGGTGGGCGTTAATTACAATTATGCCACAACAGTTTATTTGTCTGTGTACTTTTACTATTGGGTCACGTAGCTGCTACTTTTACCCAATGTTGTAAAAATCGTGATTAGTC
>JARYGA010033132.1:0-29640 GCA_030545235.1 Helianthus tuberosus | reverse complement strand
CGTCGATTTTAAGCTTTCTTAAAATCCTTGTGTCCCCGACAACGGCGCCAAAAACTTGATGCGTGTGAAGTGTTATATATATTAGGTGTATATTTTAAGCCCCTTTAACACTTATTTTTAGCCAAGTTTTAAATTTATAAAACACGATATTTTACTAACACTAAACATACATATGGGCAAGTGCACCCATCGTGAGCGTAGTATAGTGTTGGCAAGATACCGAGGTCGTCCAAGGACACAAGAGCTTTTAATACCGGTTTATCCTCAACGTCTAATCAAATCAAAAAGTTTAGAAAAATGTTTTAAACTAAGAAAAATAAAAACTAACTAAAAATGCTGAAAATAAAATAAAAAGGAAAAATAGATAGACAAGATGAATCACTTGGTTCCGACTCGTATCTAGTGTAACCTTTGATTATTTCCGCACTTTTGCACTATTTTAAGAGATTATCTTAGTTATTGTAGTAGGCCCCTCTTTTGAAGGTGACGTTACCCTCACCCCAGTAGTTTGAGTCAGCAAGGATACAATCCTAAAAGGGTGGATTATTGGAAGATAATTAATTAAGTTATTAATGCAAATTATGGTAGGCCCCTCTTTTGGAGGTGACGTTACCCTCGACTAAGTAGTGTGAGTCAGCAGGGATACAGTCCTAAATAGCCGGGTTATAGTATTAATAGTAGTTAACTTATGAGGGGATCAAAGAGTTTGGACCCCCGTCATCCAATACCGTTAAGTATTGAAGGAGGTCCTACTAAATTTGACCCAGGTCCATTGCAGGACCTCTAAACGCTGAACAATGGCAAGACCTTTACCAAACCGTTCCCTTAACCCCCGACCAGGTAGCCAACATACCTCCATATAGACCGTGGAGATATGAATGGTGAAAATCTTTTATTTTATATAGACAGTAAAATAATGCCAAGACACCACGGAAAAATGATAAGGAAAGATCACCTTCAACATAAGAAACTAGTTATTAAAGTCATTAATACAAAACCAAGTAAAAAGTGCGAAAAGATTAGAAATAAAAAGTATTACACTAGACACTTTGTCTTCACCAAGTGATGTAAGAGACTTAGGCAAACATGGCCTTGATTGTCAAGAACTCTTGTGATCAATCTTGGATCCCGAGACGACTCACACACTCTACGATGGAGAATGGATGATGGTGGTGGATGATGGTGTTATGGTGGTGGTGGGTGGTGGGTGAAGTGTGAGAGAGGTGGTGTGCCAAGGGATGGTTTGAGCTTGAGCCAAGCACTCCTATTTATAGGCTGAACAGAAGCTCGGGCACGGCCACGTGTCCAGTGGGCACGGCCCCGTGTCCACATCCTCTCTTTCTTCATTTAATGCAGCTTTGTCTTATTAGTTGACCACGCCCCCGTGTCTGCTGAGCACGAACCCGTGTGCAGAAGAATCTTTGTACTATGAAGATTTGCCTGGATTGTGCGAATCTTATAGTTGACCACGGCCCCCTGTCCGCTGAGCACGGCCCCGTGGTGGGCAATAGAAGCTTCTACCACTTTGTCTTTTCTGCTGACACTTGGGCACGCCCCCGTGCCGGCTGAGCACGGGGCGTGTTCAGTCTTCTGATCTCTTGTTTTGCTTGGGAAGATGCTGTCGTGGGGTCGGGCATGTCACGTCTTGTTCCTTTTCTTGTATTTATGTTAGATTTTGATGTCTTTTTGCTTCTTGTGTTAATTTGAGCTCATTTAATCCTGAAAATACAAAAGGAAGACAAAAGCACACTTTTTCCAACATTAGTACTAAAAAGGGTTAGTTTTATGCCACAATTGATGTAACTTATATGTTGCATTTTGCACACATCATTTTCCGATAATCAAAAGGCTGCAAAGTGGGGTTGCAGGTTCAAAAACCTAGCCTCCACCATCCTTGCCGCGCCATCGTCATCAAAATCTAGGTTTTTTTTGCTGCATCATCGCCACCCGATTCAACAGATCAAACCCACATAGTTCACTGATCAAAAATCACCAGAAAATCAAGAACATAGGCCAAAAATCACCAGAAAATCAAGAACATAGTTCACTGATCAAAAATCAACAGAACAAACCCACATAGTTCATCAGACAAAAATCAAGAAACCCCATCAAACAAAAATCAAGAAACCCCATCAAACAAAATCAAGAATCCAAACTGAAAACTCACAAGTCCGGTGAGAATCATAACAAATCCGAGCCGTGTAGAAACCCAGATCTGATGTTGTGATATCAGGACCCCA
The DNA here is from genome assembly GCA_030545235.1 of Helianthus tuberosus. Lineage (NCBI taxonomy): Eukaryota > Viridiplantae > Streptophyta > Magnoliopsida > Asterales > Asteraceae > Helianthus > Helianthus tuberosus. Next base: position 27,400 of record JARYGA010033132.1, on the reverse strand, counting down.
AAAAGAAAGCCAGAAGTACTAGTCTCTATCCTTTCTGCTCACCACCTTCAAGGCCTCTATGAAAACCGACTTCCATAGTCGCAAAAACCCAGGCCGCAACTCTCTAATCTTCCATCAAAGCTTAATAACCAGCCAATAAATCCCATCAGACACCAATAAACGGTGATGTGATACAAACAAAAGGATTTATAATAGCCATAAAAGAAAATCATAGGAGAGATTGCCATGTTTAACGAGTTTTAGAGAAACAAACCTCAGAGCCAATCCGGCTCCTCCATGAGTGTTCTCCGTCATGGCTCCGACGGCCAGGGGTGTTTATTATCGTCTGGGAAGCAAGAAGGAGGCCGGTGAGGCTCCGGTTCCTCCATGAGTGTTCTCCGGTTTTCATGAGGGAAAAAGAGATGAGAGGTTTTGTGGTTGCAGGTTTGAGTGTTCTCGATGAGAGAGATGAAAGAGAAGAGGGATTTGAATTTTAATGAGAGAGATGAAAGAGAAGAGAGAGAAGAAATTAAATATAAATGTCTGCTAACATTAATGAAGAGAGAGAGAGAGATATAAGACATTTCGAAGGAAATGACCAAAATACCCTTTATTCTGATTGGTGGAGAGTGATTCTCACGGTTCTTACAACTGGGGATGGTTTATATTTTAGCGGCTCCCTATATATATGTAGGCTAAGTATAGATAGAAAACCCTAAAAATTTGAGAAAACCCTAGAAAACCCAACCTCCCGACATTTTTTTTTGAAAAAAATAACACATGTAATATACATGTTTTTAAGAGTTTTTGGCCAAAAAAAAACAAAAAAGCGCCGAAGGATTATTTAAAAAAAAAAACAAATTTCAGCAACTTTTGTGACTAACATGTGTTAGACAAAAAATGCTGAAACTTGTTTATTTTTTTTAAAATATTCCTTCGCCGCTTTTTTGTTTTTTTTTGCCCAAAACTCTTAAAAACATTTAAATTACATGTGTTATTTTTTTCAAAAAAAAAAAAATGTCGGTAGGTTGGGTTTTCTAGGGTTTCCTCAAATTTTTAGGGTTTTCTATATAACCCTACCCTATATATATATAGGACAAAGATCCGTTAGGAACCACCCTTTATTGCGAGAACCGCGAGAACCAATGTGAACACAACCAAAAATGCCTAAAAATAGCTAAAAAAACACACAATTTTTTTTTAATATTTTTATGTTAAAATCGATACTTTTAGTAGCAAAAAAAAAAAAAATTAAATTTTTTTTTTTGCTAATAAAAGTAGCGATTTTAACATAAAGAATATTAAAAAAAATTTAGATTTTTTTTTTATTTTTTTTAGGTTTTTTTAGGTTTTTTGGGGGTTTAGATTTTAGCATTTTAGCTTGGGGGGGTGGGGGGTGGGGGAGGGGGTTTCGGTTTTTTTTTTTGGGGGGGGGGGGGGTTAGGTTTTCGCGGTTCTCGCAATAAAGGTGGTTCTCGCATGAACCTTACCCTATATATATATATATATATATAGGGAAGGTTCAAATGAAAACCACTACTTATCACGAAAACTCGAAAACTAACTATATATATCCCCTATATATATATATATATATATATATATATATATATATATATATATATATATATATATATATATATATATATCTATTATATATAATAAATGAAAGTTATTTGGGCCACGTGTCAACACCAGAGAGCCCCTAAATGCCCTTTTTCCCGCCCAACAGTGCCACTACCCTCTTCTATTTATATCCTCCTTCATTTACTCATTTAGGGCTTCTTGCTTTCTTTCTCTCTCTGCTCTGCTCTATTTCCGATCGATGTTTATCCTCTCTCATGTTTATCCTTCTTCTTCTCATATTCATCTCCTCAACAACGTACGACAGAGGTTACTTCTATTGGATACATCTTCGTTTGAAACCCTAAATCATGTACCGTCCAGTGGTTGAAGAAGAGAATAATCATGTAAGATCTACTTTTTTATCTAGAAATTTTATTTCGTTTTATCTATTTTGTCATACTGAACATGATGAACCCTTTTCTACCCTCAGAAGAAGAAACAGATCTCCTTATCGTACTCGATGAACGCTTTTGTACAACCTCCTCTTAATCGGTGACTCTGGTATGTTCGGTTTGTTGTATCATGTGATTACGAGCAGATTTATTTTGATATGTTTTGTACTTTGTCTTTCCAAACCTTTTTTGTTGGATTATAGAGTTTGTTGATTAGAAGCAACCTCTGCCGGACGGTTGTTGAGGAGATGGAAATGGGAAAGGTTATACCAGGTGTGTTGATAGGTGATACCAGTGCAAAAGTTTAGGACATCACCAAGGTAACTTAAATTGGTGTGATTTATTTTTTTTGGTATTTCTAACGTTTTGATTTACTGTTTATTGGTGCATTGATTCATTTGTAATCCTTTGCAGATCTCCCGTCATCTCAATTTGAGCAATTAAACGTAGTTTTGTTAATCACTATCGGTGTTTTAATTACTAGCAGTGGTTAAAAAGTTTTCCATCAGCTATTTGACTTAACAATAGTTTGCGTTATTTATTCTAAATTCATCAGTTTTTGTAGGTAAACTGAAGTTTCCACCAATAGGCACTGCCCAGTTAAGTTTCCTACAATGACAGTGGTTATAACAAGTTAATATGGCACATCACTGATCTGCCTAACAAGTGTTGGATATAAGGATGGTTGTACATAAAGTTTGATAAACATCATCCACTGTTCAATTATGAAGAACCATTGATCAAGACCAAAGTCCAGACAAGCACCGATCAACTAAATGTGAAACACTCTCCAACAACAGTGGTTCCTCATCAACAAAACATCTTCTATGTTTGTTTATGTTAACAGTGTTTATTCTATCTTTGTTTATGTTAATAGTGTTTATATGTAACATAATTTATACTATAACTTCAGTGTTTTGATCTATACTATTAATTGAACAGTTGTTTCATCTTTGTACTAATAAAATTCCTATACACTTGGATGAATATTAAGCACCTCATCTTGATTGTTTGAGTATAGTATTCTTGAAATTGGTTCAAACATTTGATTGTTCAAAATATTCCACTGCTGAAATACAACCACTGTTTCTTCAATCTCCATGTTGACCACTGATTTGACCAAACATCAGTGTTTTGAAAACTGGTTGGTATCCACTGATCGGAAAAAATCCACCAACTTTATTCTCATCAAAAAATTTAAAGTTAGATTAAAAAAAATTCTTGATGACAATTTGTTTCAAACAAATCACTATTTTAATGCTGATTTCTTGATCTTTTGACATTTGATTAAGAAAATTTTGTATTTCAAATTGACGGTTATTATATGTTGATTAAAGTTAAAATAAAATTTAAAAATGTCATTATGGCATTTGCTATCAAATCAAGTCAGTAGTTACTGACAATATCAGTAATTTTGAAATTGGTTCAAACATTTGATTGTTCAAAATATTCCACTGCTGAAATACAACCACTGTTTCTTCAATCTCCATGTTGACCATTGATTGACCAAACATCAGTGTTTTGAAAACTGGTTGGTATCCACTGATCGGAAAAAATCCACCAACTTTATTCTCATCAAAAAATTTAAAGTTAGATTAAAAAAAATTCTTGATGACAATTTGTTTCAAACAAATCACTATTTTAATGCTGATTTCTTGATCTTTTGACATTTGATTAAGCAAATTTTGTATTTCAAATTGACGGTTATTACATGTTGATTAAAGTTAAAATAAAATTTAAAAAAGTCATTATGGCATTTGCTATCAAATCAAGTCAGTAGTTACTGACAATATCAGTAATTTTGAAATTCAAAATATGTAAAATGGTAATTTAAAAGACTTTGTTTATATATAACAGTGTTTTCCGCATCAATGTTTTAAAGACTGTTAGGTTGTTAGATGTCATCACCTCAGTGTTTTATATGAAACCATTTTTATGGCATCAGTGTTTATATGTAACAGGGTTTAGTACTTTTGTTTATATGTAACACTATTTATCACATCAGTTCAGTGGTTTGATCTGTATTATTAATTGAATAGTTGTTTCATCTTTATACTAATAAAATTCATATACACTTTGATGAATATTAAGCTTCTCATCTTGATTGTTTGGGTATAGTATTCTTGAAATTGGTTCAAACATTTGATTGTTCAAAATATTCCACTGTTGAAATACAACCTCTGTTTCTTCAATCTCCATGTTGACCACTGATTGACCGAACATCAGTGTTTCGAAAACTGGTTGGTATCCACTGATCGGAAAAAATAGCCACTGCTCACTTTTACATTGTTGACAACCAATTACATAAGAGTTCCACCAACATTATTTTCATCATAAAATTTAAAGTTAAATTAAAAAATAAAAATAAATTCTTGATGACTATTTGTTTCAAATCAAATCAGTAATTAATGCAGATTTCTTGAGCTTTGGACATTTGATTAAGCAAATTTTGAATTACAAATTGACGGTTATTATATGTTGATTAAAGTTAAAATAAAATTTAAAAAAGTCATTATGGCATTTGCTTTCAAATCAAGTCAGTAGTTACTGACAATATCAGTAATTTTGAAATTCAAAATATGCAAAATGGTAATTTAAAAGACTGTGTTTATATGTAACACTATTTATCACTTCAATTTAGTGGTTTGATCTGTATTATTAATTGAATAGTTGTTTCATCTTTATACTAATAAAATTCATATAAACTTTGATGAATATTAAGCTTCTCATCTTGATTGTTTGGGTATAGTATTCTTAAAATTGGTTCAAACATTTGATTGTTCAAGTATTCCACTGCGGATACACAACCTGTGTTTCTTCAATCTCCATGTTGACCACTGATTGACCGAACATCAGTGTTTCAAAAACTGGTTGGTATCCACTGATCGGAAAAAATAGCCACTGCTCACTTTTACATTGTTGACATTCACTGATATTGACCATCAGCGGTTTCCCTAAAAAATAGTCAGTGCTCACGTTTTTATTTTTGATGTTGTTAATTAGTGATACATTGAAATTATCAAATGAAAACTAGAATTACAATCAAATTACCATTTTACCTAATCTTTACATTCCAATTACATAAGAGTTCTACCAACATTATTTTCATGATAAAATTTAAAGTTAAATTAAAAAATAAAAAAAAATTCTTGATGACTATTTGTTTCAAATCAAATCAGTAATTAATGCTGATTTCTTGAGCTTTGGACATTTGATTAACCAAATTTTGAATTTCAAATTGACGGTTATTATATGTTGATTAAAGTTAAAATAAAATTTAAAAAAGTCATTATGGCATTTGCTTTCATATCAAGTCAGTAGTTACTGACAATATCAGTAATTTTGAAACTCAAAATATGCAAAATGGTAAGTTAAATTTTTCGTTCTCTCTTTTTTTTTTCCTACAGTGCATATCAGTTCTAATATTTAATTATTTTATTAAAGTAGCATATAAGAATATACACTACTTTTACCTTTGAAATTAAATCTGAAATTTATGACGTCCAATAACAGTGTCAAACCATAACAGTGGTTCAGCTTCAACTTTAGTTATTCTATGTTTCTTTTTATTTGTTTATGTTAACAGTGTTTATATGTAACAGTGTTTTCCGCATCAGTGTTTTATAGACTGTTAGGTTGTTAGATGTCATCACCTCAGTGTTTTATATGTAACCATTTTTATGGCATCAGTGTTTATATGTAACTGTGTTTAGGAACAGTTTTGTATTTCACATCACTTCAGTGGTTTGATCTCTACTATTAATTGAACAGTTGTTTCAGCTTTATTTTAATAAAATAAAATTCCTATACACTTGGATGTTAAGAGTGTTTAAGTGTTTATATTTAACAGTGTTTTTCGCATCAGTGTTTATAGTCTGTTAGGTTGTTAGATGTCATCACCTCAGTGTTTTATATGTAACCGGTTTTATGGCATCATTGTTTATATGTAACAGTGTTTATCACCACAGTGGTTTATATGTAAGAGTATTTATCACATCAGTTCAGTGGTTTGATCTGTACTATTAATTGAACAGTTTCATCTTTATACTAATAAATAAGGTAACACAAAATACACTTGGATGATTATTAAGTTCCTCATCTTGATTGTTTGGGTATTGTATTATTGAAAGTGGTTCAAACATTTGATTGTTAATGACTATTTGTTGCAAATCAAATTAGTAATTAATGCTAATTTGATTGGACATTTGTTAAGTTCCTCATTCCTTTAATTCACATGTATATGTTTACTTTTTCATCAAGGGGAAGAGAGCTGCCAACGTTCAAAAAAAGCTTAACCGTAGAAATAAGATTGCAAAGACTGCAAAAAACATTCTGGACATCCTCTTGACCCTGAGTTCTTTCATTTTGATCGCAAAGGAGACTATAGGCTGGTATACCATTTTTTATAATAAACTAATGATTTACGTTTATTTGTCTGACTATTATTTTTTTCCACACAATACATGTAGCGTCTTCCTGCTGAAGTTGCGAGATGAGCAGGTCTTTTTCTTGATCTTCATCCTTTGAAAGTTCAAAACATGGTTGGAGTTGTGCAGGTTTATGATGTTAAGTTGGAGTTAAATGAATTGAAGCCACGTTATGCGTTGGAAGGTTGGCGAAAGTTTATGACTGACAATAACTTGAGGTCGAGACCTGATGGTCTCGAGTTGACACGTTATGGCAACACCACCAAGTTCACGAATCATCCAGAAGGTGCAGAACGACCATGATAAGGTCACAGTGGAAGACATAACCCACGAGGAAGAGAACGAAAACCAGGTGGAAATCCTGGAAAGGGAGGAAGCCATTACTCCAGATTTTGTCACCATGTACAGAGAAAAGTTAAAGAAGCATCTTGAGGACCTAGAAAGACAAGAGAAACTCGATAGCCTCAGGGCTAGACTGTCCTTTGACACACCGTCCAACCAGGAAGGGGTGGATCCGCAAAACAAAAACGGCGGCAATGACCCCCTAGAAACCTTCATGACAACCCTCAGACAGATGTCCTCGGAGGAGAGAGAAGATCTCATCACAGGGAAGAAACAGAAATGAAAAGAAAAGGTGAAGGAGAGTCAAAGCGACGACGGTCTGGATCAGCCTTACCTCCCTCTGGACTTAGCTGAAATCTCAATGTTCACCAGGAGAATCGCTGAAGCGCCCATGCCCCCTAAGACGAAGCTTCCTCCAAACTTCGACAGGTATGACGGGACTAGAGATCCTGAAGATCATCTCCATGCTTTCAAAGGTGCAGGACAACTGGGACGGTGGCCTATGCCAGTTTGGTGCCATATGTTTGTGCAAACTCTAACGGAGGGAGCCAGGCTCTGGTTTGACAGCCTCCCCCCAGGAGGAATCGACAGCTATGAAGAGCTAAGTGAGATGTTTTTAAGGAACTTCGTCCAACAAAGGAAAGTGATCAAGAACCCAAACGAAATCATGCATATAAGACAAAGGGACAATGAGCGGATAGATCAGTACATGGAGAGGTTTGTCAAGGAAAGTATGAACATCAAAGTTGTCCTGGAGGTTATGAAGATTAGTAGCTTCATGAACGGACTGAAGCATGCACAGCTGTGTGAAAAACTGGGGGAGGAATTCCCACACTCATTCAATAATCTCATGGACAGGGTCAGGGCATTCGTTAGGGGCAAAGACACAGTCAGCAAAGCTAAAGAAATGGATACCCCGCCCCGAAGAGTCAACTCAGCTCCAAAACCCCCCGAAAAAGGTACACCCTACTCACGAAAACCAGCTCTTGATAGAATGATACATGATAGAAGGAGGCCCTCGTATTCCCCATACAGGCCTCGGGGGAGAGGCCCATTCCCCTACTCCGACAGCTTCACCCCTCTCACCAAAACTCCAAGTGAAATACTGGCCACTGAGAGCGTGAAGAATTCCTTCCCAAGACCACCACCCATAAAACCAGGGCCAAAGGCACAACCAAACGAATACTGCGACTTCCATAGGGGATTCGGTCAAAAACTGATGATTGTATGTATCTAAGGAGGGAAATAGAGGCCGCAGTAAAAACGGGTAAACTGGCTCACTTGGTTAAGGAAATCAAGGAAGGAGGAGGGGATCGCAAAGGGAAAGATGTGAGGGAACCCGGAAGGGCAGATGTAGACATGATTTGGAGAAGGGATGAATTTGATACCACCAGGAGTGTAAAGGCCAGAATCCTGGGCTCCCCAGACCACATGAAAGCTCCCATCTTGATGCCACACCTGGAGGAGAATGAGATACAGCGGCTTCCCCTCAACATTTCATCCATAATAGCGGGGCACAAGGTGGCCAGGATACATGTGGACGGGGGAAGCGGAGTAGAGGTGATATATGAGCACTGCTTCCTAAGATTTGACAGGGATGTGAGAGATCGGCTCGAGGAAGATTCTATTCCCCTAGTAGGTTTCAACAACAGTGTGTCACACCCCTTGGGAAAGATCAGACTCCCATTTACAGTCGGGGTAGGAGATCGAGTCCGAACCATAAATTTAAATTTTACAGTGGTCCGAGCACCCTCAAAATACACTGCAATCCTGGGAAGGCCTGGGATTGGAGATCTGCAAGCACAGGCATCAACCCCACATGGAGCTCTAGTGTTCCAAACGCCAAAAGGCTTGGCTTGGGTAAAATCTGCATACGAAGTAGTTTCTTCTGTCTCTGAGGGAGAGGTGCCTGAGAAACCCCAAAAAGATGGGGTCCAAGAGTGGGTCCTTTGTGACAGGTTCCCGGAGCAGACGGTTAAGGTGGGAAGCCACCTGAGTGATAAATGTAAAAGTGCCCTCAAGGAGCTGCTTCTCTTCAACATAGACGTTTTTGCATTTCAGCACGGAGACATGACAGGAATCCCAAGGAGTCTGACCGAACATCGACTCAATACATACATCTGGGAAAGACCAGTCAAGCAAAAGAAACGGAGCGTGGGTCCCAACAAGAGGAGGGCCGCCTGTGAAGAAACCAGGTAGCTGCTCAGAGCAGGAATAGTAAGAGAAGTGAAGTATCCATCCTAGGTTGCTAACCCAGTCATGGTAAACAAGAAAGACGGGGGGTGGAGGATGTGCATTGACTTTAAAGATCTGAACAATGCATGCCTCAAGGACTGCTATCCCCTCCCAGAGATAGACGTCCAAGTGGATTCCTTATCTCAGTACTCCCTAAAGTGCTTCCTGGATGCTTACAAAGGGTATCATCAAATACAGATGTCAATGGAAGACGAAGAAAAAACCGCCTTCATCACAGACGAGGGAACATTTTGCTACACCAAAATGCCCTTTGGGCAAAAAAATGCAGGGGCCACCTACCAAAGGTTCATGAATACCCTTTTCAGAGAGCAGCGGGGATGGAACTTGGAAGTGTATGTCGATGACATTGTCATAAAAAGCCTAACCGAGATGGCCATGATAGACGATATAGCCGAAACCATCCGAGCTATGCAAGATGTGAATATGAAGCTAAACCCTGGGAAATGCTGCTTCGGGGTAGAAGAAGGGAAATTCCTGGGAGTAGTGGTTACTAAGGGCAGAATCAAAGCTAATCCGCAGAAAACTCAAGTTGTAGCCGAAATGCGATCCCCCAGGTCCCTGAAGGACATTCAGCAGCTTAATGGGAGGCTAATCGCCTTGAACCGCTTCCTATCAAAGGTAGCCGACAGGACTCTTCCCTTCATGAAGGTTATGAAGATTGTCTCCAGACGGGTGGCGGAAGCCGCTTTTCAAGAAATGAAAGATTACATCTGCAAGCTCCCAACCTTAGCTACCCCAGTACCCGGGGAAGATCTGCTTTTGTATTTGTCCGCCTAAAAAACGACCATAAGTGCGGTTATAATGGTGGAACGGGAAGGAAAGCAGATACCAATATACTTCATTAGCAAGACCCTCAAGGGTCCTAAAGAACTGTAGGATCGATCCGTGACCCAAACGAGTCAATCAGAAGAGTTCTTGTCTGTTTCAGAGGCGGAAACAAAGAAACAGACTTGTAAAACAGCGTGTTTCACTCTTAAACGTCTTGTTTTATTGATTTAACAACAATACAGATCAAACAACGCGTCGGCAACACTTCGGTACCGGAATCGTGAATCTTACAAATGATTTCGCTTGAAGACCTATTTATAGGCGATGGTGATTCCGTTTGAAAGTGTCAAAGCCCATTTCAAACGGAATTAACAGGGTTAATTTCGTTTGAAAGTGGCAATGTCACTTTCAAGCGGAATTCGCCCATTCAAACGAAATTACCTGAAAACCCTCCTATTTTCTCGTACAACGTGCCCGGATCTAACAATTCTAATACTAGACTCGATACAAGACGAAGTCGAAAGACGTAATGCACCAATAAGAACGTTATATGCCCCTGGAGAAGTTAGCTTTGGCTCTTGTCTTTGCGTCTCGGAGACTCAGAAGGTACTTCCAAGGACACAAGGTCACCCTAATGACGGACCAACCCCTCCAAAAAGTGCTAAGGAGGCCGGAGTTATCGGGTCGACTGGCTAAATAGGCAGTAGAGTTGGGGGAACACTCCTTAGAATTCAAAGCCAGAACAGCCATGACGGGACAAATACTGGCCGACTTCTTGGTAGAGGTCCCTGAGGATGAGGAAAAAGAACTTTTAAAGTGGGAAGCCCTGGAAAGGGAAGAAAAAGAAAAGGAAGATGGGGCAATATGGAAACTGTTCACAGACGGGGCCTCCAGAGAAGAAGGAAGTGGAGCGGGCATAACACTGATCAGCCCCGTGGGAGTTGAGCTAACCTACGCCATCAGGCTAGACTTTGAGAATACCAATAACACAACAGAATATGAAGCCCTCTTAGTAGGACTAAGATTGGCTAAGAAAATGAAGGCAAGGAATGTAGAAGCCAGTACTGACTCACAACTGGTAGTCAAGCAATACCAAGGGGAGTACGAGGCCAAGGACAATACGATGGCGCAGTATGTAGAAAAAGTGAAAAAAATAGCCAAGGCTTTCAAGACCTTTAAGCTAGAATATATCCCCCGTGGGAGAAACAGGAAATCCGATGCCTTCAGCAAGCTGGCCTCCGTGGCATTCGACCACCTAGCAAGAGAAGTCAAAGTGGAAGTCCTGACCTCCCCCTCTTTTGGCACAGAAGAGGTGGCTGTGATCGAAAACGCACAGGTGACATGGATGACAATGATTGTAAGATTCCTTAGAGACGGAATATTACCCGAGGGAGACTGGGCAGCCAGGAAGGTAAGAGTCAAAGCTTTAGAATATGAGTTGATTGATGGAGAACTTTACAGAAGGTCATACATGGGCCCGTCCCTAAAGTGCGTCGATAATGAAAAGGCTAAGTATGTGATCAGAGAAATACATGAGGGGATTTGTGGAATGCATTCTGGGCCAAGGACAGTAGTGGCAAAGGCGATGAATGCGGGATTCTATTGGCCTAGAATGTATGAGACAGCATCTGAGGAGATCAAGAGATGTGACAATTGCCAGGTCCATGCACCCATTACGCACCGCCATAAACACCCAATGATACCTGTTTCAACATCTTGGCCCTTCCAGAAGTGGGCCATCGACATAATTGGGCCATTCCCAGAAGGCCCGGGAGGGGCTAAGTACGTGGTGGTTGCCATCGATTATTTTACCAAGTGGATAGAGGCAAGGCCCTTGGCAAAGATAAACGGGGAACAGATGAGACGGTTTGTACCAGACAACATCATTTGCAGATACGGGGTCCCTAAGGAATTGGTGAGTGACAGCGGTGTTCAATTTGCTGGAAAACCCTTCAGGCCATGGTGCGAGCAGATGCACATACACCAAGTGTTTACTTCCGTCACCCATGCCCAGAGCAATGGACTAGTGGAAAGAGCAAATCAAAGCGTTATCAAGGGGATGAAAGGGAGACTCGGAAAGAAACAAAAAGGATGGCTGGAGGAATTGCCATTTGTGCTATGGGCATATAGGACCACCCCCAAGGACTGCAACGGGGAAACTCCCTTCAGCTTAACTTATGGGACGGAGGCTATCATCCTAGCTAAGATAGGGTCCCCAACTGCTAGAATGAAGCTCAGGGAGGCCAAAAACGAGCAAGACCTCCTGATGAACCTGAATTTGCTTGAAGAGAGAAGGGAAGTGGCAGCAGTCAGGGAGGCTAAGTACAAAAAGCAGCTCGAAAGCTATTATAACGCCAAAATGAAAAAACTCAATCTCGTCCCAGGGGACTTGGTCTTAAGAGCAAATGAAGCCAGCCTACAGGAAAACACCGAAAAACTAGGGCCCAACTGGGAAGGACCTTACCGGGTTACGTGGGCAAACGGTAAAGGAAGTTGCAAGCTGGAAACGCTTCAAGGCAAGGAGGTCCCAAGAACATGGAACCTCATGCAACTTGTACTGGAGGACTTGGTCCCCAAGAACTGAATGACAAACGGACAACTCACTTGTCCCCTTTTGGCAAAATAACAGGTGTTATATCAAGGCAGGCGTGCCCAGAAAAGCTATAAACCTAACAACAAACAAACACACGTGTACAAGGTATACCAAACATACCAAACGCCCGGCTGTGGGGAAAAATAGGGTCTAGCTAACCCAAAGAAAACGGACAAACAGGCCAAAGAAATCATAATCTGACATTATAAACTTGTCCAAAGGGTTGTCCTCGAACAGACAATCTTGGTTTACAAAACAAACCACGTATAAAAAAAGAGGAAAACAAAACACCTTTGTAAGAAAACTACACAAAGAGCCAATACATACACACCGGAAGAGAGAAGCTTTCTATGTATAAACTGCAAAGCAAACATACATAAATATAACAGGGAATTTGGCTAACCCTAAAAGAAGAACCAGTATACAAACAAACAAGCTGGAAAACCTAGTAAACAGACTAATGGAGTTTTCGCAAAAACTCCACAAATAACCAAGGATCTCCAAGAAGCTCCAGGTAAGAACACCTGCAAAAAGAGCAACAAACACGACAAGAGCAAGACTAACAAAATACAATCAAAAGACAGCTAGCAGTCATATGATTAAATACCAGGAGAGCCCCTACATGAAGGCTCTCCCCCCAAGCATCAATAAAGTTAAAAGTATCCTAGAGTGCATAATTGTTTAGATTACAACCATATCGAAGCAAGTTTAATGTTCAGAAATTACTGGGACTCATCCCCAGACAGAGGCTTCGGAGAAGATGGACCAGCGGGAGTCAGCAGGGCTTTCAGCTCATCAATAGAGATCATGGGATGCTCAAGGATCTTTTCAAGAAGGGTAGGGATTTTACTCCCAAACTCTTTATCCAATTTAGACCGTCGTTTTTTGGCTTTGGAATTATAAAGAGGAGTCTCCTTCCTGCCCATACCTTGAGCTGAATAGGCATACCCATCCTTTAAGCCTGTCTGATAACCCACATCCCGATAAGCCCGGTAGATCTGCTCAAGACTACTTTTAAATTCCTCCGACTGGGAGACAGCAGTATGGAAGGCTCCGAAGCCCTCGGTGATTAACCAATGCTTCTCCTTGGCCAACCTCTGGTTATCATCAGACGTCATTCCATACTCAGCATACGTCACATCTAGATCCTTCTGAGAAACAGAGTCAAGCTCCCTTTGATGCTTCAACTCAGCGGCTAACTCCTCCTTCTCCTCTACCAAAGTGCCATCTCCTTCTCCCAAGATCGCTGTCTCTGCTCCAGCATAACACCAGCCCCCCTGAACAAAAGACATTACAAAAATCCACAAAGAATCAAACAAAAAAGGGGGGGGGGGGAGAGGAGAAAGCTTATGTACCTTCTCCTCCTCCAGTTTACGCTCAGCCTCAACCACTTGACACCGAAGCTCAGCAGCGACGGTTTGAGAAGTCTTAAGATCACCCTTGAGCCCTTCGTTCTCCCTTCTCAGATCATCAACACGCTGTAACATGCCAACACCCCTGAAAAACCCTTCGCAAAGCGACATGCTGTATTGATCATCAAAGAGATTATCCCTCAAAGTAGAATTCGTAAATTTATGGGAGGGAGGAACAACATGAGTTAAGAAGTCCTAGGCAGTTTCAGGGTTGCCCGCCATGGAGGACTGAGTGATTTTCCACTTGGGGACATACGGGGCGGGGAGGGCATCGGCAAACAAGGGAGCCAGAGGAGATCGGGAGGTGAAACCCTCAAAGTGAGAAGGTTTGCTGGTCCTAGTGGCATGGTGAGGAGAAATCTCAAAAGCTGAGGTAATACGAGCAACGCTTACTTCGGGAGTCTTGTCTCAAACACGAGAAGAGGAAGAGGCAGTAGGGATCTCTATTGGAGCATGAGAACTTCCCTACTCAGACAAAGAAAGGAAAAAGAACATCAGAAATCTGCCAAAACAAAGTAAATATAAGACAACAGATAAAAAGGTGAACTCACCAACAGGGGTTCACTTACAAAGCTGGAGGACCGCAGGTGCTTAGACAAAGAACCTTTAACCCCAATAGGGGGAAGTTCAGAAGCAGCTTTTGTTGAGGGAGGGGCCTTCTGTCCACTAGCACTCCGGAGCCTCAGCAGGATATCACGCGGGGCCGGGGCTTGTTTGGGACTAGCAGCTTTTCGCTTACGAGCCAAACGGCTCTCCAGGTCCTCCTCATCTTCATGGCCAGAATGCCTAACTTGAAGAGAATCAGGGGAACTCTCTTCTCCATCAGAAGAAGCCCCCTCATCTCCTTCCACGGCAGCAGAGCCCCCGGCCTGAACGGACCCTCCAGTAACCTGCATCTCAACACCCCGGTTCAAACCCGGTTCAACCTCATCACCAACCACAAACTTAACATCCCTGGAATCCCCTTGAAGCAACCTCCACAGAGTCAACTCTGCACAAATGAAATGCTAAAGATGACTACACAAGCCCTAAAGAATAGAATCAGATACAACGAGTCAAGGGCACGAGAATACCTTTTTTGCCAAAAAAGGCCTTAGGACGGACCGAGTAGGAGGGGCTCAACCCTCCCATAGCCAGGATCCCTTCGGAAAAGGTAAAAGCTCTTGTCGGATTCTCGTACATGCGCTTCCATTGGACGAATTCGTCAGCAGACAAGATAGGAATACTGTCTTCGATGGCAGCCTCGGTATCCCTCATCGGTGAAGACTCCAGTATCATAGCAGTAGAAACAAAGATAAACCTGCTCTTCCATTCTTTAGGGTAGGTGGAGGTCGGCATGAAAGTATAACAGGGCCAAGACACGTTGACCTTTCGTTTGGCAAAGGTGAACTAGTCCCCATCTGAAATCAACTTGTAGAACATGCAGAACAGGGGAACTGACGGCTCACCGGAAACAGCCACACAAGATAACTCAAAATGTACCACCCTCATAAACCCTAGAGGGTGCAATTGGGAGTAATGAACCCCGAAATGGCACAACAAAGCTATCTTGAAGGGAGAAAGGGGGTACCGAACTCCACAGGAGGAAAACGCCAAAGTGTAGAGAACAATCCGATCTGGTGTGCATTCGGCCGATTCATCAGGACCTGGTAGAGTAGGAGAAAAACTCTTGGGAATCTTATAGGTCTCAATAAAGGACTCCAAATTCTTCACTGTCAAAACAGATCGAATCACAGAACGACGGGTACGGCTCATAGTAAAAGAAGAGACGATGATCGGAAAAATATGAGGGAAAGAAAAAAGAGGAAAAAACCAGTGGAAGTTAAGAAAAAATTCAAAGGGAAATGAGGATATTTAAAGAGGTAACTGACAGGAAGAAAATCGTCACATCACCGTCTCTTCAAAATTTGAAAATTGTGCACGTGTATTAAGGGGATTAAACCCCCGCCATTAATATTCGACAGATTGATGAGCCTCGAAAAAAGAAGGGGCGAGTAATGATTAGCTAAGGATGGGCCCACATTCTTAACCCAAGAAAATTACTTCCCTTGAACAGTTATGGCTCAGCCCCGGATCATGAGCCTTGGGTCTCAGAACCAGGGACTAAAGATGACTTGACGACGGGCCAATGGATTGCTCCATTTATCCGTCTTGGGCTGTTATCATGCGGGCCCAACAGATAAGGCCCAAAAGCAGTTTAACTTGCCCACTAAGGTTTCCCTTATATAAAAATGAGCGGGAAGAAAAGGATCAGAGAACACAGGCTGCATTTAATGCATGACATGAAGAGGATATTTGGCTGGCATTGTACTTCCTAGCTGGAAATATTAAATGAGAAGGAAATCTTACCGTTGGGGGTCAGACACGTGTCTGAGCCCCCCGAAGGCCAACAGAACCCGTTAGATCATCTCGTTAATATCCCACATGTGAGATAAGGTCTCTCAATTATATAAGGAGGGGAAGAAACGATCAATAGGTAGATTCAAGGTATCACTAAATGCTCTCACATTAATTCCGACCATAATTCTCATACATTAAATACACACACCTTTATTAGATTCACACCATTGGGAAATATTCCGGTGATCGCACTCATCGGAATAAGCTTCTCAATCTCTCTGGCAAGTTACTTATTCTTACGCCGGAACTTGGTTACGGATCCCCCCTCTGGGGCCCTCCGTAACGAGGCTAACGGTTTACTTCTTTGTAGCAACGAGAGCTGGGATATTCCGACGTCAGCGAAGACCCTTTGAACGTCATCAGGGATTTGGGTATTCGAAATTGGATGGAGGGCGGAACAGGAAAGATTACCGACGTTGATTGGGTTACACAAACAAAAGATCATTCGGGGTGAGACAGTATGCGTTCAATGCAAGAGTGGGGAGGAGAACGTGGATCACCTATTTACATCATGTTATGTTGCAGCGGTAATTTAGATTAAGGTAAGTCTCTGGTGCAAGATTCCTCCTATATTTGCCTTTACGACTAGGGACCTTCTCGTCGTTTACAAAAGATCGGGTCTCAATAGGGGTGAAGAGTCAGGCTCCTCAAGGCATAATTTTGGCAACTTGTTTGCTCGATTTGGAAGGGTCGAAAAGAAGCGATTTTCTCTGGGAAGTGGATATCCATTGACAAGATTTTTGGTGAAATGCAGGCGACATCATTTATGTGGTTCAAGGCAGGTCCAAACCATCAAATGTGGAGTGGGATAACTGGCGATGTTTCTCACCGGAGGATATTAGATAAATGGATTTGGGGTGAATGTAACGGGGCTGGTAGATCCTTCTGCGGGGTGATGTATGCAATTTGGTTCTTTGGTTTTTGTCTAGTTTCTTTCTTGTTTTGGTTGTTTTTGTATATATCTCCTTGGGTGTGGTATAAATTTTGGCCGCTAAAAAAAAGTAGATTTCGATCGGTTGTGTTTGGTTATACCATGTAACATAACCATCTCTACAGCTAAC
Source organism: Helianthus tuberosus (assembly GCA_030545235.1). NCBI lineage: Eukaryota > Viridiplantae > Streptophyta > Magnoliopsida > Asterales > Asteraceae > Helianthus > Helianthus tuberosus. The sequence goes on along the minus strand of JARYGA010033132.1, from coordinate 10,144 downwards.
AATTGACAAATTATCCTATATATTAAAAACATAATGGAGTGAATAGTAATCAAATAGAATTAAATGAATAATAACATCACTAAGGAATGAGTAAATGGTATCGGGTATCGGTACCGGTATCAAATTTACTCAACCGGGTGTATTTTCGATGCCGCTTCGGCACCGGTATTCATCGGTTTTTACCCTCAAATACCGGTGTCGTACCAGTACCGACCAGTACCGAGCCGTACCATACCAGGTATATTCGGTACCGGTACCCATTTTTGGGGATTTCGGTAACGGTATTTTCGGTACCGGTTGGTAACGAGCTCGTCAAATCCTGTAGCAACGTAGCAATGCAAGTAATTGCACCGTTTAGATTACTTTTTATACACACAGTAAGTAAACTGTATTTCGATTGAATGAGGTTTTACATACACAACAATTTATTTTGCTTTATTTTTTGTCTTTTTCTGTAATGAATGAATTGTAGCATGTAAAATTAACTTGGATATTTAGATTATTGATGAGCAAATCGTATCAAATCCTGTAATCAAACTGGTATCATGTCGGTACCAAATTTACTATACCAAATCATTTTTGGTACCCACCTTTTGGCGTTTTCAGAATCGTTACTTTCGGTTCGACACCGGTCTAGCACCATACCTGTATTTATTGATTTTTACCTTCAAATACCATACCGTATTGTACCGAGCATTTTCGGTGCCGGTACCTAATTTTGATGATTTTCCGGATCGGTACTTTCGATGCCGTTACCAGTACCGAGCTCATCCATATTTTAACGTGTTAGCACCGTAATAACTGAACTGAAAACAACCGAATTTCCAACGTGTAGGACGTGTTGGTCCTATTATTATATATTAGGTTATTTAAAATTGTTTTTTAGGATGGAGTGACTATCCTTTTCATGACATTTTTATTTATGTTTTGATATTCGGTATCTACTTGCCGTTACTGACACACGTTTTGCAGTCATTGGGTCCCCGCCGCAACGCGCGGACGGAAAATCAACTAGTTAACCTTAATTGACACATATGCTATAGCGTCGTCTATAACTTGCTTGAAGTACAAGTTAGTAGTACCACAACCAGCCCAAATTTACTACTTTATTTAGGATCCTCAACATCTTTGCCTTGCAAAGATATCCTAACATGCCAATTGTAAGAACGTCTTTAAAATATGACACGTTCATCATATCCAACCATATAACTTGTTGCTCGTGGGTTGTCTCCAAGAATACAATCCACCAACAAAAACATCCAAAACCAACACAAAAGCTTAGATAATGCTTACTACCTGAATATATTTACCATTATTCAACATGGACAAAACTTATTTTGAAACAAAATCATAAATTAAACACGTTACTAGAATAAGGAGCTGTTTGTTTTTGCAGACAAAAACTGTCTGCAGTCTGATATCAGCTGATTTTATGTCTGCAACTGAAGATATGGTCTGAAGGTCTGCAAGCTAAAAATATAATACTGTTTGTTTTATAAACTGGATATCGTCTGTATAAGCTGAAAATTATTTAACTATCATACTTATCATAGTTGATAAAAGTCATTTAACATTCAAGTTACATAAAAAACCATAATATCACCAAGTATCAATAACCTAAAAAATAGTAAAATAAACTCAAAGTACATTGTTTTGCATTAATTCTTGTGCTATTTGATCTCAAAGTTGACAAATAAATTCACGGTCCGCTGAACTTCCATGTCGTGGTACTTCTTCTTCTCTATTTTCACCACCATCTGGTACATGTTCATCTCCATCTTGAAGGTGTACATTTGGGTGATCATATTCATCAAAAAGGTCATCGCTTAAACCCTCTTTCCATATAAAATTATGAAGCGCAAAACATGCAACGGTAATATTTCGTTGCGTAACCAACGAAAAGGGAGCCATTTTCTTTAATATTGGAAAACATGCTTTTAATACACCATACGCACGTTCAATAACATTTCTAAGCTTTGCATGTGCGTGGTTGAATTTTTCCTTGTCGTATAATGCACGATTTCGACGGAAATCTCCAAGCCAATACCTCACATTTCTATATGGTGCCATAAAGCCTCGAGTGTGTGCATAAGCAGCATCACATAGATAATATTTATTTGAAAAAAAACAATTCAATCTTCAAACTATATAATATAAAAAATAAAGTTGGAATCATAGATATATACCCGGAGGAGGAAATGGAAATGGTGCATTTGCATTTGTTAAAGATTCGGAAAATATTCTAGAATCATGTGCCACTCCTTCCCATCCGGCCACTAGAAACGTAAACATCATGTTGAAGTCACATATGGCCAAAACATTTTGATAGCAATCGCCTTTTCCTCTTCCCCTATATAAATGTTGTTTCTCAACAGGGACAATAGTATGTATCAAAGTACCATCAAGTGCGCCAATCGCTCCCTATGTAGAATTTAATAGTTACTAATATACGTGGAAGGAAATCACAAAAGTATTTGTATAACGTACCTTAAAAACTTTTCGTAATCTCTTATGATTTCCCAGAATATTTGGATTAGGATTAAAAGATGTTGGTACAATAACCTCTTTAGCAAACTCCATCATTCTTGACAATACTTCATGAAAATACTTATGAATTGTTTGTTTCGAGTGTTGAAATCTACGCTTAACAACCGAAAAACGTTGATTGTGACCAAGCATCATAAAAAACATAGCCATTTTTTCTTCAAGGGATACATGTTTACTATCTTTTAGCCAACCTTTTAGTCTAAAATGTGTGCAAAGTCGAACAAAAGAATCACGTGACATACGTAGGAGTTCAATGCATTGCGTATCATTCCCTTGAGAAAACTCTAAAGTAAAATGGTGTCCAGACATAACCGAAGTATTATCTCTTTTTCTTTTAAGATGTCTCGGCCAAAAGTATCTAAGATAAAAGAACATCACAATGAGGAGCAATAACCTTTGATTATAATCCATGAGAAACCTGTAAAAAATAAGCAAAAAAAAACTCAAAACTACCATTTTACTTAACACATAATGGTTTAAATTACAATGTCATTCCAAAACAACCAAAAACAAAACACATAATGGTTCAAATTACACCAAACACACATAATGTCATACCAAAACAACCAAAAACAAATACCCATATCCCTCCCTACTTGAACATCCCCAGTGTCGTCCCAGTCATCTTAATCCACCCTTTCAACACCTCAGGGTCTGATGGCAATGTCATCCATGCTTGTCTCATGTATGTTGACTGACCAAAGATGTTAAATGCTCCTAAAAACAAGGGATCTATAGGCTCTAACCCAACTGATTTCAACTTCTCATAACATTAATCAATGGATGGTCCTTCCATGTTTTTCACCATATGCTTAAGTGCATCACATATATCACTAGCCAAGTCATCTAGGGTAATGGAGTTTTTAGATGTTTTAGCCTTTTTCTTGGGCCTAACTTCTGAATCATCATTGGGTCAAACACTAGGTCCCTCATTATTGATAGGATCTTCATCACCCATTCGAAAACTTTGTTCATGAGAGTCTCCATCATCATCTTCTAAATGAACACTAGCACCTTATATCTAAAGTTTTTGGACTTGTGGGGATGATGAAACCCCAGATGTTTGGGTGGATGTCCATTGATTACCACCAGTTGCACTAAGGCTTTCAAACACAGCTATGAAAAGGTCAGGATGAGGCAATGGTCGTGTTCTCAATGACATTGCCCTTGGGTGACCCTGCGCCAAGTTAATAAGGACTATAATAAATACTTTTCTATTCTCATTATTCTTATTAATATTAATATAAAACAAGATATTGAATTTTTAAAAATCACACCTTCTTAAAGTCGTCCCATTCTTGAGGCGTTAAAGTGAACATATTTGTTTGTGGGTTGTAGAGATTTCCAGTCTTGTTTCTCAAATAGCACCATCCTACATATTTTGATTTCATGGTATCAAAAGCATTTCTAATTTGCTTTTGATTCAAATCAAATCCAAACTCTTCCTTAAGTTTCGCTCTTACCCTACCCGAAGACTCTCTACGCAAGCTTTGTCCATTTCTACCTACTCTCCCTATTTCTTCAAGACATGTTTCTAACATGCATTTGATAGCCTCATGCGTCCATTGTTGTCGACCATCATTAGTTTCCATCTAAAATTCAATCACAAACAACTTACAATCGCAGCCATAAAAAACGCAGCCATAATTTACAAAAAACGCAGCCATAAATTACAAAAAAACACAGCCATAATTACAAAAAAAAAAAAAAAAAAAAAACGAAGCCATAACTAACAAAAAACGCAGCCATAACTAACACAAAATGCAGCCATAATTCAGTCAAGCAAGTCAACACAAAAGAGGCATGCTATGCCTTTTATTTGGTTCTATAATAACCTGGTTCTATCATAAGCTGGATGTAATGATACTATTTACTAGTTGTTTACCCGCGCGATGCGGCGGGAAACATATCACTTAGGTTGGTGAGTTTAGGGCTATGTACGGGGAGGTTCAGTTTTGAGCCATAACCAAAACCAAATTCGTGATGCAACGACAATTTACAATGTTATACTCGTTTTTTTGTTAGTTTATCAATCATTTCGTGATATATTGTATAGTACTTATGTTGTATTATTCATGGTATAGGTGTGGTGTATCATAATTCATCGTTGACGTGGTATTTTGTATATTTTTTAATGTTTATAAGAAAGAATCCAGGTTTTGTAGCTTTACATGTTTACCTAAAAAAATAAAAAATAGCTATATCTAATTTCGTTGAGTGGTCTTGGATCGACTACCAACCTGGGTCATGTTACCAACCTTGAGTTTTCATTAGTTTAGTTAGTTGTTGGTTTGTTACTTTTATGTTGAAATAATAATTAGAGTAAACTTCCGTTTTGCTCCCTGTGGTTTGGTCACTTTAACGGTTTTGCCCCAAACCTTTCAAAATAGCCATTTTACTCCCTGATCTATAAAGGTTATCTCTATTTCACTCCCCGCCCCTAACGCCATCTAATTCAACCGTTAAATCCTGGTCACATGCCCCTCACATGAGGGGCATTTTAGTCTTTGCCCATATTTTAGATATTTTGTTATTATATATATAATATAATACATATATAAAACAAATATACACTATCTTCTTTCTTTGCTCCTCCGTAAATCAGTCTCATTATCAACAACCTCCCCACCAACAACCACCATCCTGCACTACCACCATCATATACCGACCACCGCTAACCGCCACCTGCCGACACCACCAACCACCCCACTAGACGCCGCCCCTTACCCCTTTTTAGATCTGAACTGATTTATGTTCCAGTTTGAAGATTGAAGATGAAATTTACCTAGTTTGGTGATATTAGTGGCGGATAGCGATGGTCCAATAGACAGTTTTTGAACCGGCGACAAGATTAGTCGGAGTTTCCGTTATGTGTTGGGTTTAACACCACACCTTCTCCGGCGAACACTCCACCCCCTTTTCCGATCAAATGTTCACCATTCCGTCAAAACTCTTCCCCCTCTCTAGCGGCCCACTGTCTCCATTAAACCACATGTCAACAGTTTCGTTCCAGATCCACCGGTAACACACCGGAAAACAACGGTGATAGCGGACGTAGTTACGTCGTCGCATCCGTGGCTGGAGTGGTCGGAATTGCTTAGATATGCGTCAAGCTCCGGTCAGTTTGAAACAGATAGGAATATAAAGGATGAATTTGTGCCGAATGAGAGTTTATCAATGGAGTTTGTGGATGCTGCGTGTTCGTTTCTAGGGTTGCGAATGGCAGAGATGATTTGTTAGGGTTTGTTGTTCTGCTACTTTGATCTGTTATTCGAAGTTAGGGTTTTGAATGTGATGGGGAAGAAGATGAAATGGGGAAGTAGATAATGGGTTGTTAGGGTTTTAAATGTGACTCATTAATCAGGGTTGGGAAAAGACATAATTGCCCCTCAGGTGTTTTGCAGGTGACATGCTTTAACTGCTTAAATGGATGACGTTAAGGGGCGAGGAGCAAAATCATGAAGGCCTTCAAAGATCAAGGAGTAAAATGGCTATTTTGAAAGGTTTGGGGTAAATCCGTTAAAGTGACCAAACCACAGGGAGTAAAACAGAAGTTTACTCTAATAATTATTTATAACTATTAAAGTTAATTACACAAATAGTCTCTGCAATTATGAAAAGTCCTTTATACCCTTAACCTAACCCTTAATATCTACACTAATACCACAGTTTCATCACACTTCTCAACTTCATCTCCCAACTCCCAACACCGCCGATTATCATCATCTTCATCGTCATCCAACATACATCTTCATCATCTTCATCGAATCGAGCACTCATTCATCTTCATCGAACAGATCATCTTCATCTTCATCTTCATCAGGTTCATCTTCAAAACAGAGGTTTGGTTTTGTTTGATTCTATAGTTTTAGATCTCATGTGATCATTTGGCTGATTAGAGTACAGATGTAGGTTGTTTATTGAAACTATGATACTTGTTTGTTTTAATTTCTGAATCAAATGCGAAGAAACAAGTGTGTAGTTATTTGAACACATCAATATTGTTACTTGAAATGTGAAAAATGATTTTTGGTAAATTTCGATTCGTTTTAGTTGGTTGTTTGAGAACTGTTTAAAAAGAACTGATCGGATCAGTTTCGGATTGATGTGTTCCTCATTGATTTTTGGTTTGATTCGATGATTTGAATGTGTTATTTGGGTATTTTTGGTTTGATTCGATGATAATCAGTTATTTGGGTATTTTGGGTTCTTCATGTTTGTTTTGCTTGTGAAAAAACAGAGGGTTCTTCATGTTTGTTTTGCTTTGAAAAAACAGAGGGTTCTTCATGTTTGTTTTGCTTTGAAAAAATAGAGGGTTCTTCATGTTTGTTTTGCTTTGAAAAAACAGAGGGTTCTTCATGTTTATTTTGCTTTGAAAAAACAGAATGTGTTTATTGGTCATTTGAATGTGTTTGATTCGATGATAATCAGTTATTTGGGTATTTTGGGTTCTTCATGTTTGTTTTGCTTGTGAAAAAATAGAGGGTTCTTCATGTTTGTTTTGCTTTGAAAAAACAGAGTGTGTTTATTGGTCATTTGAATGTGTTTGATTCGATGATAATCAGTTATTTGGGTATTTTGGGTTCTTCATGTTTGTTTTGCTTGTGAAAAAACAGAGGGTTCTTCATGTTTGTTTTGCTTTGAAAAAACAGAGTGTGTTTATTGGTCATTTGAATGTGTTTGATTCGATGATAATCAGTTATTTGGGTATTTTGGGTACTTCATGTTTGTTTTGCTTGTGAAAAAACAGAGGGTTCTTCATGTTTGTTTTGCTTTGAAAAAACAGGGTGTGTTTATTGGTCATTTGAATGTGTTTGATTCGATGATAATCAGTTATTTGGGTATTTTGGGTACTTCATGTTTGTTTTGCTTTGAAAAAACCGAGGGTTGATTTGTTTTGCTTTGTTCAGGTTTGTTTGTACAGAATGGCTGCGGATGTAAAGATACGCAAAACACCAACTACGAAGGCGAGATCACTTGAAAACCTCCTAGAAGATGGTGCGGTGTACACCAGGAACTGATTGATATGAATGAATATAACCCCAGTGTAGCTCTTCGAATTTCGTTGAAATTCTAGAGCTCGCTAATTACATATCTACCACTGGGGTTATATTCATTCATATCTGCTACATTCCGAAGTGCCCCTGTCAGTAAAGATCCACAATTGCTTGTCTCTGCATTGTATGTTACGGTCTTTTGTTATCTAGTCTGTAAGTTCTGTCAAGTCTACGAAGTTGGTATGACGTTTTGTCTCTGTATTGTATGTATTAAAAGTTTACATTTAATATACGTTTTGTCTAAAGGCGACACCTGTCAGTTTTCCGTTTAGTTCTGGTAGAACCTTCATTACAGCCTGAAAGTTAAAATATAAATCAAAGGTGGAAATGAATAGGACGGGTTAACAAATCAAACAGGCAATTCTGAAATAACTGGGTTTGAGCAGGTTAATGTTGAATATCTGCTCATTTTGTATACCCTTGTTTCTCTATTAAAGACATTTTTTTTTTCAAATAATACATGGTATTTAGATTCAAACACGGAAAACACAACACAAACAATTGGCTTTCGTATACAAACACGGAATAAGCAGTTGCATAAGTCTTTCAAAAGCTACACAATGAACCCGAGACTAAACCACTTTGTATGAAATTTGGGTTGGTCTCAGGTCGGGTCAGTTTTCGTGTATGAATGCTACAAGTATAAGTGAATGTAAGATTGTTTCCATTGCCGTTGCGCATCAAAGAATGAAATCAAACCATGCCAAAACTCTAAGAAGATGGTGATTACACAATACAAACATAACTTTCTTTTTTTCTTAATATAATTTGTGTTCATAAATACAACAAATTAAAAAAATTCAACATGGTCAAAGCTTCTGAAATCATACATAATGACTATCAAAACAAAACTGGTACACTTTAGAGATTGGAATGTTGTTGCCATTAAATTCTTTCTCTTTTCTACTCGTCCAAAGTCTCCATATCATAGCGAAAGCCACAACTCCCACCATCTTCCAAGCCTTAGACCCAACTTGACTTCTAAAGTACTCCAGCATCTCTTTTATGCTTTCACATTGAGCTGGTCCACAACCGTATAACAAAATATTAGCAGCACGACATTTCGGTTTAATAAATAAGAAATTAGAAGGGAAGCTTAACTCACGTGCTTTTGTAGCACAACAATATCTCAGTCTCATTAGCTGCAGAATCTTCTTGGCCTGAAAGTCCCAAAAAGAAAATTCCTGCCAAACCGAATCCTTTCACTCAGAATAAATACTCAATTTGTTCTCTGTTTTGCTTTCATACTGAAACCCTAGCAACACCAAATTGGTTCAATATATGTTGTGTAAGCAAAATATCACAATAAACATCAAACTATAGCTGATTGATTTCGATACACCACCTGCTCATTTGCTTATCAAAACATCTGGAAGACTCAAACATGTAATTGAGAGACGAACACAACTACGGGTAAAGCCATGGCTGCAACAAACGGTTGCAGAGTGACAACTATGCAACCTGGATATTGCCCCGCCAAGATGCAACTTGGATCTTCTATGTACCCTCAAAATACAATCATCATCACAGTCTATTTTGTTATGTAACCTCGCTTTAAAGCATGATGTACAAGAGTAATTTGCCACTAAACTTAAACAACCTTTAAAGCATGATGTACAAGTGTTTAAGCACAAGAAACACATATGTAACCTCACAGGCTCACCTTATGCATCATAGCCTCAACATTTTCAGTTCAGACATATTAAGAACACAAGCTCAGCTTATGCATCATAGACTCAACACTTTCAGTTCAGACAGATTAAGAACACAAGCTCAGCTTTTGCATCACAGCCTCAAACACTTTCAGTTCAGACAGATTAAGAACACAAAATCCGGAGTACACAACTCCTTTGTCAAATGAATCCGGAGTACACAAAATCTGGAGTACACAACTCCTTTACCACCCACCGGCAACTGTAAAAGCAAAACTGAATCTTATCATTAACATTAGATCTATAACAAACATAATCAGCTACAAACATACCAGATCTGTAACAAACATAATCAATAACATAAGCATGTAAATCAGCTACAAACATACCAGATCTGTAACAAACATAATCAGCTACAATCATTTTAAGCACATTATACAACCTTTAAAGCATAAAGGTGTTGAAAAATCCTTCAACACGCGGAGCAACTCACATAAACTAACCGGATCTCTTTGACCCGTTTTACTCAAATGGATCCAATATATACTTTCTTTCACTCAGACTAAATACTCTATTTGTTCTCTGTTTTGCTTTCATACTGAAACCCTAGCAACTCCAAATCGGTTCAATATATGTTGTGTAAGCAAAATATCACAATAAACATCAAACTATAGCTGATTGATTTCGATACACCATCTGCTAATTTGCTTATCAAAACATCTGGAAGACTCACACATGTAATTGAGAGATGAACACAACTACAGGTAAAGCCATGGCTGCAACACACGGTTGCAGAGTGAGAACTATGCAACCTGGATATTGCCTCGCCAAGATGCTACTTGGATCTTCTATGTACCCTCAAAATACAATCATCATCACAGTCTATTT